>CAAKHF010002801.1:6139-31702 GCA_901007745.1 Hippocampus kuda
TACCTACTGGGAAGGAAATATCAGTTAGAGAAAGTGTGTGTGTGTGTGTGCTGCAAATGGAAGATCATATCAAACGTTGCTTTTCATAACCAGGAAAACAAACAACAGGCAAAGAAACAACTAAATGGTTGTTATACTAAAAAAAAAATAAAAATAAAAATACACAAACTGATCTCGTGTAATCTTGCAATCGTTAATGTCTGATCAAACTTGCCTTAGATACAACAGTCTCGGTTGTGTTATCATAACATTTCACAAGCTACTGGTACAATGAAACCACTTGTGTATCATGTTCCCACATTAAGTGTCAGAAAATACTGAGCTGTATCGGAGACTTGGAGGGAATACAGGGTTCAGTTAGTGCTTCACAATTTATATAAGGCATAAAAATGAGATCTCGACACCCCTAAAATTGCAAAAACACATTTTAAAATGTATTTACGCATGCATTATTTATTCATTTATTGATCTATTTTATTTAAGCAGTAATGATGAATTTTCAAATAGAATTCACATTTTCGTAGACAAATTTGAGCTGGCTCTGTGTTTATTCATCTAATCAGAAATGAATCAATCAATGAATTTTTTTTTTTAAAAATCAGGAATACAATTAAATAACTATAATAATAACTATAAATGCTCAAAATATGACAACCAGCGTATTGGATTGGGCATAAAGAAATCGGGAAGTAAACATAAGGAAATGACAATGAAATGATGGTGTCAACGACAGTGAGCATGATTATGATGTTTTGACAGCGCTTTGTATTGCATGTTGTGCAAGTGTGCCTTATGTTATGGCCTGTGAGTGTACATTAAACTGGTTGAAAACTCAAATTGAGTGAGTGTGCGTGCTCCTAATCAACTCACAATTTCCGTGGGAGGTCGAGCTTCCTGCCGTGTGCTATTCTTGTGCCTATGCAGTATTTGCCTTTTTATGCTCAATTAACTGCCTGCTGTTCTGCTTCCATTCATCTGTCGTACTGACAAGACTGCTGCCATTACTCCAGGCACCCTGTCTTTATTTCACAGGTCTTTTTCTGCTTTTCTGATTTTACTCACTGTTGTACCTGCAATTGCACCACTTTCGGTCATTCAGTGAGGTCACAAGTGCTACTAATGAGTAATACCAGCAATTAATGTCACCGCAACTCAACAACATATTGGCTTTATGTTATTGAGCCAGACCTTCTTCTTCTTTCTGAGATGTGTCTGGGACGTTGGCGCCATGCACTCTGTGCTCAAACTGTCCACTCCTCCCTTAGGTGATCCAAAGCATGATCATAAGCAAACCTCTGTCCCGCTCATTCCAGCCTGAAGGACAACAGATCAAAGTATTACATTACCATCACAAGCTGAGCTGAAGACAAGCCACGTCACATTTGGTTTTTGTTTTAAACGCCAACATTATTACAGTGAATCTTGATTAAACCGGTATTCAACATTTGTCATCATTACAGATTTTTAAGCAACTTTTTTTTTTTTTTTTTAATCCCAAGGGCCCACAGTAAACCGTGAGACACACTGTGTGTAAAACAGTCACGGGTACCCTGGCACTAATTTGATAACTCCAATTTTAAAATAGGTGTAATTGTAAGTATGAATGGTTGCTTGTTAAAATGTGCCTTGTGATAGACTGGTGACTAGTCCAGGGTGTTCCCTGCCTGTCGCCCAAAGTCAGCTGAGCATACCTGCAACCCTATTTGGGATACCGAGAATGGATGGATAGATGTTGTGGCTGTAATATTCAAATCATGTAACTTCCTGTTGCCATTAGTTGCTCATTCTGTGAAAAACAAAGCTCCCATATATTTAAAAATACAATTTGAATTCACAGTTAAGCCAAAGGACAAATAGAGAGGAGGATTGTTTCAAACTAGTCGATAGGATTTTTGTGCACCCACACTGAGACAGATCTACTTGATCAGTCTTCATCAGCCCTCATTCAGGCTTCGGACTATTTGTGTGTCTGTCTCGGGATGCAGCACTTTACTACTGCAACTTTCATGATTTCCAATCACTCTTTTAATTTCTATTTTGCAAGGTGTTAGTACTGCAATCATTAATAAACGGTGAGTGGAGGGCCTGCATTCATTATTAAATATATTGCAAGTGCGTGTGCGCTCGTGAATGAGCTACCGTACCGGGGGAAGATTTCTCTCACTTGTACAGAAATTACCTAGAGAAAAAAAATCAAAATGTATTTTAATCATAGGTTTGGGTCATTCGAAATACTGTTTTAAAAGTACTTTAATAACTATGCATGCAGTTGTTAAAAAAAGACATCTATCCAAGATTTATCAAGATACATTATGATGCATTAAATCGTAGCCCTCTGAATTGTTATAATATAAAATATTGTGGAGAGAATCGCACCCCAACCTCAAATAAATACTATTCAAGACTTTTGTGCTAAAAAGTGAAGTGTGACACTTCATATTTAAATGTATATGTCTCACAGCCTTCACCACGGTGGTGACACCTGCTCCAAATTATGCAATTGTGTGTGTGACTGGTTATTTGTCCCAAAGTGCCCTGCGAATGACTAGCGACCAATGCAGAATGTGATGATGAGAATAAAAAGGAAAAAGTTACCATGCTCTCAAGTATCTGTGCATAGCAGAGAACAAGCCACAATTAATTCTGGCAAAAGTGACACCAAAGCAACTTTTATCATTTTCTTCCCACTTATTTAAGAATAGAAGCTTCATACATAAAAGACCTCTGGGTTTTCAGAATGAAATATCTAGAACAGCCCCTAAAATAGCTCAACAGTGGTCTCCCGAGAGTGTGTGATGGGACGTTCATTGGTGATTTATGTATTTTGTGCATAACCCTCAGAAAAGACCCCAGGAATCACCAGCATGTGTTTCCATTCAAATGCAAAAATGTATGCATGTCACTATGTGACAAGTGCCAAGATTTCTAACAATGAATACGTGCAAAATTATCTGTACTCTGCCCAAATTTTGAGTTAACGTACTTAAAAAAAAATCTTTAGTTGAATGGATATTTTTTGAGAAGAAATGAGACAAGGAAGTTGCAGAAGATGTGTCCATCAAATTAGTCATTTTGCTCAATCAGTTCTTGATAAAAAACAATGATCTGTTCTGTTCTTAGGGTCGAAGTAGAAAGATATTTTCTCCTAGAATAGAAAAAGATGGTGTTTCTCTAAAATGTTCTAGTGTCAGGGATATAATTAAAAAATGAATAGTCTTCACTTCATTTCCAGACTGAAGATGTCTCTTCAACAAATTCACTTGAATGCCAAATGTGGCCGGGGTAGGAATAAAAGCATTGGTGTAATAAAATTAATAATAATTTAAACTCTGAAGGAGGCTACTAAGCTACAGGGTGAAATGGCAGCAACATTAGGAATGGGTATCAATCATTTCAGTAGTGCAGTGCTTCACACATTTGTTAGACTGCCACCTAATGTAAGGTTTATGCTACAGCTTCCCTAAATCGATTTCTAATTATTTGTAAGTATCAAAATCTAAATAAAAATGTAAGTTGGTATAATAGTTAATGCATCATCGAAGTTTTTTTTAATTTTTTTGATGGGTTAGCTCAGAAATTAATTGAACAGAGTGTGTCAAACAGTGACACGATTTCTGCATAGGAGCATCTTGAGACCTTTTCCTTGTCATGGAAATCCTATTGTTTATTCTTTTCTGACCCTTTCGATTCACATAGGGCTCTATTTTTGTGCCCAGCGCAAGTCTAGCGCAAAATGCATGGGCAGAGTTTTCTTTCTTTTTGTATCTTTGTAGATGACCGCAGATGGAAAAGGGCATTTGCTTTGCGCCGTTGTGGGAGTGAACACAACCTGCTTGTTTCCCAGCCAATCAAAACGGCTCCCCTCATTGCCATTAAATTCAGTGCAGAAGAATTGCACAGCGTCTGACATTGTGGAAGCAGAAGATTGAAGCGTGCAAAGTACATTTAAAAGGAACTGGAGGCAGACCTCCACGGGTGGATGATGTAAAGTTGGCCGGGGCAAACACAGATCACTGCAGTGAAGTGGGCACCTGCAGACCCCTTTTCATAACGGTCATTCATATCCATGTGTGACCGCCCTCACCCGTACCCCCCACCTATCGTGCGTGTGCTGTCTATGAAAATAGAGCCCATAGCGTGCAGGGACAAAAAAACAAAAAGAGCCTTTTTGTGAACTCCCCAAGTGATCGCCACTTGAAGCTTTGCCTTCCTCCTGCCTCCAGTCTTGACCAGCTTCCATTCTTTAATGGACTGTTTCCTGTCTTCTGAGATCTCCAAACACGCACAGGAATTTGTAAACATCTAATACACAGAAACAAGGATGTGCTCTGAAGAATCCCAATCAAAATGGTCAGTGTAACAAATGGTGAATTTCATGAACTTGAAGCCCTGAGGAAGCCACGGGTGCACTAGATTAGCTGGTAAATCAGATAGCATCTAATTGACAAAGTACGTGCAGATGGTAAAAGGCCTCCCTCACTAACTGAGATGCCAGGCAGAATGCATCTCGGTGCACCGGTTGCGATCAAACTTTGTGGGCGTGTTTTAGCGCTGGTATATCATTCGCGCAATATCCTTTGTGAATAGGACATTAAGATGGAGCACACTGCGGGTGCAAATGAGGTGAAAATTCACGGTGCTATCAGCAATTCATTCCTTAGGGATTCGGCCCTCAGTCTTCCATCATCAGTTTTGTCTGCATTAGACATTAATTAATCGAGTGGTGTACCAGTTAATCACAATTTATAAATTGAATATGTAGAATGAATATTAGGCCCTATTCCAAAAATGGGATCTTCAGCAAAGAACAGATGAATTGTACAGCGGATTGAAAAGCAAGCTTGTAAAATCCAGATGGCTGACACAGATTAGATGTTATACTCGTCTGCCGTTTCGTCAACAAAGATAAATATGGGGAGCTTTTTTTGAATGTCAGACAATTATAACATAGTTTTTCAGGTTTCCATGGAGAGGACAGACACATTACCGGTGCAAAATGTGTGAATAAGGGAGTGTGGTGAGTTTTTTTAAAGCCCAATGACAGCTCGGATGATTTATAGCCTACCTTGCAAGAATTGGGCGATTCCTATGCTAATCACTTCACAAAGTGGGACAAAGGTAAAAAGTGATGCAAACATTTCACTAGCCTGTCAATGCTTCTTTAGCCAATTGGAGGATCATTAAGGCTGTCCACACCACTGTATTCCTTTTAAGGTTTCAACCATGGCAGATTTGCATCCTCTTTCTTAGAATCGCAAACCGTTGTTTGACAATGCTAGGAGGAGCTTTGAGGAGATTTGACCCCTGATTTAGATTTATGATGAATTAAGGGAACTTGGACAACCTTCTATTTTCTGCTTGAGTGAGTCATTGGTGGATCATTGGAGTTCAACCCTTTCATGCTCCCTGTAACCCTATAACATGATAAGCCATCCACTGTAGTAACTGCTGTCCCTGAAAGGGTTAACTGATCTTTAGCTGAGATTAATGTTATGTTTACAAAGTAGGTGCAGCAGTGTGAGCACTCCAGCAGGTACAGTATATTGATTTCAGTTTCATTTCTCTTGAATGAGATACTGGGGCCAAATGCCAACCCATCAATGAAAACAGCCATTTGCTAACTCCAGTGTGAGGAAAAAAACGAAGAATCGTCCAAAGTGCCGCTAACCAAAGAAGGAGCTGCTGGGTGACAAAAGCAGCTTTGCACTCCCGCAAGATGAATATCTCAAGTCTCATGAAAGGCATTTGGCTGAATGTTCTTCTCCAGTTCACTGGATTGATAGTCATCTCTGATTGTTCTTTAGCTGCAAAGAGTCCAATGCAGTGCAATGATTTCCTATTTTCTGCACTTAAGGATGCCTTATGGTTTTCTCAGTAACCCATTTGGCAAAGAGAACATTTCATTATTTTTACCGATTCAGAGTCTAACAATGACCATAGACCATATTCGACACAGAGCAGACTGCCAGCAGTTTTTTTTTTTTTTTTGACAGATAACATCCATGTATCCACGGTATATCGCGTGCTGTCTTTAATGTCTATTCATGGAGACAGCAGAGTACAGACTATTGAAGAATGATGTTGCAATGAAATGTGTTGAAAATATGACAGTGTTTGTTTCTGAATGAGCAGATACTATGTAAATGGAAGGAATGTATGGAATGGAAGGAATATCATGTATCCATCTACAGATGGGGGTCGCATATTTGTAAACGTGTAAACAACTTTGAGACTGAGTCGTATGTGCTTTGCTCAACAGAGGTCTTAGTGTGTTTTCCCCAAAAATATTTTTTGGGTTTTTTTTTTCATCATTTTGGAGGCATCACAGCATGGCATATGTAACCAATGGTGTCCGACTGCGTTGTGTTTAAGAATATTGATGACGCACAGAAGGATTTCTTGTATTGATTGCGTTGAATCGTCTCAATCACAAAACGGCAGAAAACAACGTCCCCACAAATTCTATGGCACAGCAATGTATTAAAATACTTCAACTTGTAAATGAAAAAAAAAAATCCCCTGCTCTAAAAATGCTAACTTCTCCATGGACAGCAAGAGAAAAAGGGGAGAGTCAAAGGCGTGAGTTCACCATAAAAGAGGCGGTGGCACATTGATTATTGAAGTAGGGGAACGCACACAAATTTTTGTTCCACCTTTTGATAATGGAGGATATACTAAAAGAAGACACCAGGTATTTATCATTTCACAGATTTTGTGTAATTATAATGTAGTAGAGTAAGTATTTCCAAGTTTTTTAAAACCATATACTCTTGTAACGAATGTATACTTTTTGCGTTGTCTGCTCTCTCCGGCTTTGGAGACTTCGGTCACCATTGTATTGAAAATGGTGTTCCACACCATTCCAAGAAAATCAAAACGTTGCATTGCAGACGAGCTATTTTTAGAACACGCCCACGAGCACCTCATATGGTTCTTGAACGCTGATCTATTCTAGTATCTTGTGTTGAACATGTTCAGATTCAGCCAATGAATTGATTTAACAAAATGACAAAAATATTTGTTAATTTTGCTGGTGAGGTAAATAAATGCATTTATTTTCTAACAATGATTAAAACGGAGATACAGTATAGCACATTGAAGACGAACTCCTCCAAATGCTTCTAAAATGTGTATTTATGTAAGAAAAAGTTATTTCCATGTTGTCTTAACCATGAAAAACTGTCCTTCCATGGCTTTGATTACATCCACAAATGATGTTTGATATGTTTCCACGTTGTCAATAAAAGTGAACTACCCCAACCCAACAGAAAAGTCTTGTGTGAAACGTTGGACGGCTTCATTTGACAGTCAAGAGTATGAGCGCAGACCGGGGGTGGAAAAGCCTGTCACACTGTTGACACTGTCATGTGACAGATACACTTAATAGGTTAACAAGTCTAGCGTGGATACCATCTTTAACACACATTAGCAACTTTGTAAACAGACATCATCGCCAAGGTGTGCATTTTATGTGATTCACTTAGTTTGTGAACATGATTTGAGATGAATGGATGATTAAAAAAAAAAAAATCCCACTATAAGTAGTTAGTTGAATATTGAGACAATGCCAAGGACTTTATCATCTTGCTTTTATTTATCAGCACTGTATTTCGAGTGAAATTGTGAGTATGTACAGTACTTTCAGGTTAAATTTAAGATGTTTTATGGAAATAGGGTTTTTATAGAAATGACAGCCATTTTATTGAAACTATACCTTCAGTTTGTGGGGCTGAAAAGTAGTAGACATTTGACTCAAAGGTTTATAGACATGGAGTAGTTGACTGAGCAGAAAGCGTTAAACCCTGTCTCTGTTCGTCTCAGTCTTCCAAAGTCTCTCTTGGTTCACCCCACCTTCTGCATCTCCAAAATTAAGCCAGTTAATCAGAGTTCCCTCGTCCCTCTGACAAGCCACTGCCTTTATACTTGTTAATACTGTGAAAAGACTTTTGGCTGTAAAAAGCGTGGATGTGGTCAACAATTTCTAGTTCACGAGGAGGGGTACAGACCGCAGGCGAGATCCTGGATTCTTGCATGCAAGTTTCATTGAGCACAAAGACTTGATGAATTGATTCACTTCTAGTCATATTTCGATGCCTTTTTCGACTCGGCTACTTATTTTTTATTATTTGGTCTGAAAATGGCTGCCACTGATGAGTTAAGGACTTTGTGGCTGGCAGAATCTAGGGCCATCTGGAGACGTCCCTACAGGGAGGGGTGCTGTCATGTCTCGATGTTTTTTAAGTTCTCCGATTGTAAGTCCTCTTTTTCATGTTGTCATGAATGCTTTTATTTTCCAGTAATTGTTTCATCCCGTTTCAGAAGCTTTTTCCTGCCCTTGAGTCTCCTCATCATAATAATTGCTTCCACCTTTGCCCCGTCCCCGTGTATAGAGGTGGGAAATTTATGTCAGCAAAACAGGCATGACGGATGTTCTGCCAATGCTTACCCAATATCCACCTCTGTATACATCTCTCTCTCTCTCTCTCTCTCTCTCTCTCTCTCTCTCTCTACTATATATATATGTATAAACAACATTTTTTTTTACTGGCACCTGTCACGAGGACAAGCAACAGTGAGGATGGGTGTGGTTTGTCAGCTGCTGGGTGATTTGATATTTTTATTCAAATTAAGGGAGCCCACTGTGCAGAGCATACAGTGGCACTAATTCTAGCCAAAATGAATGTTTGTAGGTGATCCTTGTTGTTGCTCTTTAGGGACTTTTTCCATGCTTGAGACTTTGTGTATTCATTTTTTTTTTTAGTGATTTAAATGTACTTAGTGAGTGTGTGTGTATTCGTAGTTATAGTTACTATATTATATCAATGTCCAGTTCATCCATGGCATGTAGGGAGAAAAAAAAATCCAGGAGAAATAAAGAAATACAGTACACGTAAACTCATTGTTTCGATGTTGTTTCCTTAAACAGTATGTATCTTCATGATTGAGTGTTGAGTGCTTGTTTTCTACACACTGGACAGTGTTCACACTCTTCAACTCCTCCCCTCGGCCAATACACTTAGACAGCAGAGAGGGAGAGCACAAGGGAGGGAACCAAAGAGAGCAGTTGAAAAAAGGTGGGCTCTCACGCTGATGCACTCGTGCATTTCTTGCATGAGCGCCACTGTTTTCTTTCATTTTCAAACTGTTGCAGTTGTCTATTGTACAGCTATCTGTGATGGTTGCTCTGATGTTGTACTTTATAAGGCTGACTTTTTTTTAAATCCAAATTTGGACTTTTACCGACTCTGTCAACTTTTATTGTTTCAGCATTGAGGGAAATGTATTTTTTGTTGAGAACATGTTGACTTCATTAAGAGGTCCTCGTTTGTGGAAGCATGGGAAGCCCGGGCTGAAGTTTGAGTGCGGCCAAACGATCCTCCTGAGGCGAGAAATGTAAGAACATCTGTTTTTTTTGCAAGCAATTACCCTATTTATTACTTTTTTAAAAAAACGTTGCTGTGCCAAACTTGTAGTGTCTGAGTTGGCGAATAATGGACGGCAACCTAAGCGCATCGGCTGCTTTGAGGAACAACACGGCCCCCTACCACCCGGCGGCGGGATCCTGGATCCTCCTCGTACTGGTCGCTGTCATCATCATCATCGTGGTGGGAAACCTGCTGGTCATCATCGCTGTAGCTTCGACTTCTCAACTCCAAACGACGACAAACATTTTCATCATGTCACTGGCGTGCGCTGACCTCATCATGGGCGTCCTGGTGGTGCCCCTGGGGGCCACCATTGTACTGACGGGCAACTGGCAGCTCGACGAAACCTCGTGTGATTTCTGGACTTCAGTGGATGTCTTGTGTGTGACGGCGAGCATAGAAACTCTCTGTGTGATAGCGGTGGACCGCTACATAGCAATTACGAGGCCGCTCCGACACCAAGTTTTACTGTGTAAGTGGCGTGCCAGGGCAATCGTTTGCTTGGTGTGGCTCGTTTCCGCCTTAATCTCCTTTGTGCCAATTATGAAAGGATACTGGCGCGCAGACGATGAATACGAAGCCAGAATGTGCTACGATGACCCTGCTTGCTGTGACTTTGTCACCAACCGGGCTTATGCCATCGTATCTTCCACAGTGTCTTTTTACATTCCTCTCTTTATCATGATCTTTGTGTATGCAAAGGTCTTCTTAATAGCAAGACGGCAGGTGCAGCTCATTGATAAAAGCAGAATGCGTTTCAAGCATGAGTGTCCAACAACGCAAATGCAAGCGGACAATGCAGCCCTCCAGTCGGTGTGCATGAACCAGGGTATGTGCAACAGTGGAATGGGGCGGAAAGGCGTCAAGCGAAGACCATCGCGGTTATTGCTTGTGAAAGAACACAAGGCCCTAAAAACTTTGGGGATCATCATGGGGACGTTTACGATATGCTGGTTGCCGTTTTTTGTTGCCAACATCATCAATGCTTTTGACCGGAGCGTTCCGTCGGAGAGGATCTTCAGACTCTTAAACTGGCTGGGTTATGTCAACTCTGGCCTCAACCCCATCATCTACTGCCGCAGCCCAGAGTTCCGCGCTGCCTTCAAGAACCTTCTGGGCTGTCCATGGCTGTCCACCCTGTGGCTCAACACATTCTATAAAGAAGTGCAGACTCGCTGCTCCTGCTTTCAATGGCGGGCTGAGTCGGGCCTGGCAGGTTCTTTCCAGAAAACTCCAACTGGTAGCGTGGCCAGTACTCGAGGGAACAAGAGCGAAGAGGCTTCCCCAGTTACTCTCCAGTCCAACGGCAGCACACAGTTCAATGACGTATCACAACCAGACGCCAGATTGTAAGTGCTTTTTTTTCTTTTTTTAACTTTTATTTTTGCTTTCTTCCAAACAGTTGTAATGACTTGCATACTTAATGATACATTTTTCTGAATGCACACTTTTTTGCGTATCACTTGTTTCTACATGCAAATATTCACCCACCATAGGAATGTTTTGGGGAGGAACATCTGCAGCAATGCCCTCATCTCACCCTTGTACTCCTCAACATAGCTAAGTATAGTGTTAGTGGGCTGTCATGTGACAGTTCATCAACAACCAACCAAAGTCATGGCAAAAAAAAAAAGAAAAGATAAAAAAAAAAAAAACCCGAGTCACATTAGGCTATTTACCACATTTTGACATCCTGATGCAGATAAAGAATCCTGTGAAAAAGCACAAATGTTTTGGACTCAAATGCACAACTCAGAGTTGGAAAGGGCAAAACATTTTTTTAATCCAGGCAAAGGTCAGTCCAGGTAGGGGTAAAACAGGCGAAAGGCAAAAAAACAAAACGGTTCCATACACTATGATTGACCTGAGTAGAATCGGCAAACTGGCAATGAGACCGGCCCCACGAGGGGAATATATACAGGGGGTTGATTGGGAAATTGAAACAGGGGAGGGCAAAACAATCACGGAGCAGGTGACACAGACGAGGAAGGGGGCGGTGAGGCAGAGAGCAGGCAGCAGGTCGTGCCGTTTGATTACAATGCAACAAAATGATGAAAAGGAAATGCATCCAAATGATTGTCTAGATTCATGATTAAAAATAAATTTGATTCTTAGCAAGGTTTATGCGCACTCTCGAAAAAAGCAAAACAATAATAAATAAAATAAGAAGTATACTTTTCAATCAATAGTAAAAAAAACGGGAAGATGAAGAAATGCAACAAGCAGACGCGGTTAATTGGAAAATGCTATCATCATTTTCTGAGCTGGAATTTGGAAATATTAACTTAATATTGTGGAGGTCTGATAAAAATGCTCTGAATATATCACGTCACATTAGTTAATTCTGTTCATAATCCTGCATATTAATATGACAGCAAAGTTGAGTTTATTAATTCAATACAGGTGTCCACATTAGGCTTTCTTCAGAAAAGAACTCATCTGAAAATTAAACTGGAATTTAATACTTGAATTTGAATACAAAAGGACTGCAACATTATCAGTTCTTTTATAAAGTGTGCAGTTCATTTCCTGAATTGGAATGGGTTGGAAAATATCATATTATTAATGGAGCTTTTGGCTGTCAGTATTGAGGAAGTGGATTTACTGCCCTTGTACGGCTGACACATGGAGATTTGTGGCACATATCAGCAAATATTAGCATGGCTCCTTGCCAGTGGTGAGGGCCTCCGAGGACCATGCCCAACACCAAGCACATCAGATAAATCTTTATCATACATGCACAGAACACTCTGTCCAATTAGCTGCGCAGGCTGTTTACCACACAGTTTATACCGAAGTTGGAACTGCATAACATTTGGCTCAATGTTACACCAAAGTGCAGCCACAAGCAGACTAAGTTTTTAATCAACAAAAACATGAACAACAAAAAGTGACACGAACAGTAAGTACCGGTTGCTAATGGAAATAAAATACAACTGAATAAATAATGTTCGTGTGAAGTATTGAATCAATATCTCATACATTTTAACAATCGACAATATGAATAAATAACGCCGCTACCCTTTATTACGGCCTACTTATTAAGGGTTTTTAAAAACGTTATTACCTAGTTTAACATATTATAAATCCATAATCTTCCTACTCCATTGAACATAATAATTGTGCTGAATGATGACTGATTTCTCTTTCCTTTTACTATTTTATTTACCTTTTTTTTTTCTGACAAATTATTACTATATATGTTCTATGTTCAATAAACAAACAAACAAACAAACAAACAAACAAACAAAACAAACAAACAAACAATAATAACCTGCTATGGGTTATTAATTATAACACTTAAACATTTAGCTACAATAATCTGCTTTTGCCTGTTCGTTTTAAATTCTTGTAATTCCTGAATTACATTACTTACATTATCTAATATGTGGTCTCTTTTGGTAGGTATCATATATTTTGTAGAAACTACTGATGTTTCCAGATCAAAGTTGAAACTAAATAATTTGTAGCACGAGTTTGAGCCAGATTGTGAGCCATGTGCCTGTCAACGATTAGTTTAGATGTTTAGAATGTTATTTATAAGTGCACCCATAACGTAAAGGTATTCATTCATTTCTCCTTTCTATGACAACATACAATTGGCTGCACTACTTCTATTTCATTATGTAACTTAGTTTTATAGAAGCATGATATTTCAATTCTAAATATTTGCTCTTTTGCTTTACAGCACTGCACGTATCATAAACACTCCTGGTGGCATTTTACAGCCATCAGCAATATCGCTATGAAACAGGAGACAGTGGATCATCTTAAAATAAAATGTCATTTTAAGGGAATTTAATGAATGAACTATTAACCTCAAACGCTTGTTTCGCATAGTCAGCTATGCTGTCTGTCTGCTGCAGAAATGGGGAGCAGACTATTGACAGCTGTGACTTGACAAAAAAAGTCGATAAGAAGCCCGATCTCTTGAGTGCTGAGGGACTTCGCATAAGGGTGACTCTCAATACTCAGGCTACTTTGTTTTCAGAGAAGTGCTTGCATTCATATCACGGCAGCCCTGTCAACATTGCCAGCAGCCCACACAGTCTCGCTCGTACAGTACACTTGGAGTTACTCCAAGTTGAAGGGGAGGCTAAGGCTTATTCAATCCACCCTTACAGATAATAATGATAACAATGTTAATCATGGGGTAATGTTAAGAAAATCTAAATCTACGCATAAGCCCTTGGCGTGCAACTCAAACATGCTTATATTGTGCCTTTCAAAAATATTTTTTGTTCCCATGTACACCGGCATGGCTGTTAAAATTCTTTGCGAAATAAATTGCAGTACAAATAATCCTTAATTGAGGTAGAGCCTTTTATGGGGTTTGACTCGGGATCTAACATCTCGGTTGAGGACTATGTTGTGATAAAATGCTCAGGAAAAAGTCATCAATTAATTTGCCTAACATGAAAGAGTTCCTTTACTGATCAAAATATAATTATTAAATTAATCATCGAACAGCGCACTCAGGTGGGCCTGAAGCTTTTTGGAGGGATGGGTTTGTGCGGAAGGTTGACAAAAATGTGGACTAAAAATGCTCCTGTTAGTTTGACCAATGACAAAAAACTATTGTGTTGTAAACATAAGGCAACTTATACCCATTCTCCATTTACACAGTCATCCTGGGTTTGTAGGACATCAAAACACGTTTAAAAAAAAAAAAAAAAAAAAACAGCCCATGTCTTATTATTATGGGTCACTACAGTGGATCCCTTTTCAAGGGGAACAAATATACGGCAACGTTTCTTGCCAGATTCTTCTTTGCTGGATAATATTTTGTATGCCTATGAGTAGGCCACATTACATGTCTTGTATTTTTATGGTAATTTACCGGTACTTTAACAGACAGAGGTTACTACATTGGACAACTTATCATGTGATCGGTTACAGGGTGCATGCCAGGGTTAATTGTGCTATGCAATTGCGACAGTACAGCGCTTCTCATTGGTCAAGACACAGAGATCGCCCTATTCTGGCATCTCTGATTGGCTAGGCAGGGCAATAATGTAAGAAATGAAATACAATATTGTAAAATAATGTACACATTTCCCGCATGTGAAAAGCAACGGTAGTAATGTTTCATTTGTTTCCAATTTTTTAATAAAAGTTTGACTCCCACCCTTTTACCGGGTCATCAAACAACCCGATAAAACCACAAGGCCCATGGACTATTAATGTTAGCTTGGATTTTGGAGTGGAACTGTAGAAAATGTACCGGTACCTGGTCTTCACTCTTGGTAAAAAGCATGCACTATTGAGTGGAGGTCAGGCCACGAACTGAAGAATTGTTTGCCTTTAAAACGTATAAGTTGCGTAGTTTTCACTGTAATTGGGTGTCTGCTAAGATCTAAAGTATTGAGGCAGGAATGTAAAGGCAGACGGTTTAAAACAAGATGCAAAGCCCTGGGAAATGAAGATTTTAGGCAGACAACAAAAAAAAAGGTCTCCAATGTTGTGAAATCAGATTCTTGCAAGAGAAAAGTTCACTTACAAAAATAGCCTATATGCCCAAGTGCAGCGCATGCCCCAAAGCATACCACACCAAACAGAATGGAGGCAGTGTTCTGATAGGGGCCATATGCTACATACACTGTCGTGGTCCAGTATTTGCTGCCATCTTCCATGCCGACGATGCAGGTTCATTTCCCGGTCATCATTCTCACACCCAGATAAATCGGTGCGTCGTGTCAGAAAGGCAAAAAAATAAAAAACTATGGTCAACAAATTATGTGGTGACCCCTGACAGGACCAGCAGAAAATCAGAATAACATATACAGTCGGCATGTACGCCGCTGGAACAAGTTCACTGCTCTTTAGTGATGATGTGACTGACAACAGAAAAAAAAAAAACCCAAAGTGATTTGTGAAATGAAAAGGCAGCACATATTCTCACTCACATTCAGCCAAATAATGAAAAACGAATTAGGCATGTCATGACCCTATACTAGTTTTCTCAAATAGCGGGGCTGGTCCCCCAGGGGGAGGCCACGTTTGGTGCTGAGGAACATGCTTTATTTTTATTATTATTATTATTATTATTGACACATTTATTTATTTATTGCTGTACGAGAGTAAAGTGTAATTGCCCATCCTATGAATTAATGTGTGCAGATGACTACAGCTGGTTTTTGCCCCCTCCACAACTCGACCAAAAAACATAAAAAGATTTTTTTCTATCCTTTGAAAGTAGAGTTCTAATCAAGTTATTTCCATCTGTATTTCTCTTGTCTGTATGGAAGCGTGTGAGTCTTCCTGTACAGACATGTCCGGTGGACTTCATAACATCAGTCTTCGTGTTGTGTTGGGGAAAACTGATGAACTTTTATGAGAGATTGCAGGACTAGGTAATGCTTGCTGTCATTAGCAAACAAACAACAACAAAAATACAATAAATCGCAAATGGGAGTACACTGATAGCAACTGTGTTTTCTCCCGAAGAAGGCCACTGTGCTTTGACTGTTAAAGTAATTGGTATAAACCTTTATCTGATTGCAACTGATATTCCATACAAGGCATGATCAACTCAAGCCAACAAGCTGCACAATTACATTCAACTAAGGTCCTTTTTATACAACCCCCACTCCCTCAGCCTCCCAAGAAACAAAACAGGCAGATCACACACCAGGAAACATACTACACTCTACAGTCTGGTGTGCCCTTTTACTTCTTCCTTTAGGTGCCAATAACAATGTCATAAACCAAACTAGACAAGAACTAGCAAAAGTTCATAAAACTTCATCCAAAAAAAAAAAAAAATTCCAATTCTCCCCCCCTGATTATTTATTACCTGGCCATATTTCTGGGACAGAAAATGAATCGTGATTTGCCATTTTCAAATTCACCTTTTTTTTTTTCCTGGGAAAACCATCCTTTGCTGTAGCCATAAAAAAGTGAAACTCATCTATTCACTTATTTTTGTGTGCGTTGTGTAACACCCTAAAAAGCCGCAAGATTGTGCCGAACTCCTCACCAATAAGAAAGTAGTAATTGCAGTGTCAAGAAAAAGTCTTTGCACTAAAAAGAGCCTGGATTGTTAATGGAAGTTGCGGAAAGTATTTGTTTATGTTTTTGACCTGCCCGAGCGGTCTTTCGAAAAATTAACAGGAGATGGAGGTGTCATTATTTCTTGACAATTTGTATTTTTATAGGTTGCGAATGGAAAATACAGATACACTTCTGGTGGCATTTATTGGAACTCAAATCCTCTATCAGCCATTTTATTTGTAAAAGTAATGTAAGATGAGTTTTAAATAGTCTATGCAATCCTATCTGGGGTAGACTCCAGCACGCCTGCGACTCTCATGAGGATCAGCTGTTTGGGTAATGGATGGATGAAATGTGGAAGGAAATGGATTTATGCCGAAAACTAAACAGAACTTCTGTGATGCTTGGGTACTTTAGCAACTGCAGTGATGCTGTAAACTTAAATGTAATGTTAGGTAAACAGTTTGTTTTTAAGGCTATTTATTTTCTCGAAACAAAGCAAATATTAAAAGTTATATAAGGTGATATAGAACACTGGAGGGGTACATGACTGAAACAAAATAAATGATCGGAGATAATGGTCGGTTCTGAACAAATGCTTAGGTCTGGATTAAAGACTAACATATACATGCCTTGGATTTAGATTTTTCTTGAGGCATTTGTGGATCGCAGTTATGTTACTGTTGCACCGATAGTCTTGTGTGTGTGTGTGTGTGTGTGTGGGGGGGGGGGGGTGTATAAAGTGTTGTGTTTTGGGTATGTTGTTGTCCTTTGTTGTAATATGTTGATGTTTTGTCATCAAAAGAAAATAGTTTTGAGGCACGCTGGAATGTATTAATGGCGTTGCAGTTCATTTTAACAGCGAAAGATAATTTGATATACGAGTGTTATGAATGATGAGCGTGGACGTGAAACGAGTTAGGTTGTTCAACACATTTATTGTCTGTTTGCAGCAGGGCCCCTTCCCCTGTGAATAGCGGGAATTTACTGTATAGAACATTACTTGCCACTTCATTCTTGATGCTTTCCTTGGGCCATAAATACTGCAAAAGACAATTCAACACGCGGTGTGATACAATTCAAGCTCAGTTTATTTTTGAAGTGGATCGATTTGATTAGATTCAGTGGGATTATGATCCCATTCGATATGGAAAAGTTGAGAGGGTATGACCCAATCATTTTCGTCTTGCTATTTTGCTGTATGAATGAACTTGTTCGGAGATCACTGTCAATGTGACCTTTCTTTTAAAGATGTCTCTTTACAATAAGAGACAACTTGATATGGACCGTGATATATTTTAAAGTGGAACTATTTTATCCGGTTTGAGTCAATGCGCTCACATGTTTTAAACCAAAACCAATTTTTCTAATCTATCTAACTATTTGTTGTTGTTTTTGTTGTTCTTGTTTTTTGTGTGTGTTAAAAAAGAAGAGGATCTACATGTCGATTTTATGCTTTCACTCCTTCAGAGAAGTTTCACAAGTATTCACAATGGGAGTAAGATTTCAGTAAACAACACCTGATCACTAGAATATTGGTCTCCTGGGATGAAACATGCTCAGTAATTTCCCAGAAAATTCTAAGAGAACCACAATCAAGTGTTTGTGGGAGTGTTGGTTAGAAATAGCAAGCAAAGTAAACTACTGTGCCGTTTTTTTTTTTTGGAGGCATTTTGGTCGTAATCTGTTCATGTGTTTCTCCTTTTTTTTCCATAGCTTCACATTGCAGGAAAAAGAAGGATGAAGACGACCACGCGTCATACTACTGAAGCCATTACTGTGAATCCCAGCAGCCACTGAGGAGCCTCGGCAGTGGATCGCGAGCTCCAGCACTAAAGTGGCGGGACTGACTCATGAGAAAACGATTTGCTATGGCTGCTCCCATGCAGCGTCATCAGCATGAAGCTTTACATTGACCGAATTTGAATATGTACTTACAAATCATGATTTACATACAAACTGATAGGCTTCTGCTTGTGGTTTCAAATTGTAAAAAAAAAAAAATAATAATAATAATAGCACAATATGATATAATAATTTATCTATTTATGACACACAGAATATTTCGCAAAATATGCTGCCTAATTTAATCAAATCTTTTCACGGTCAGTCAACAAATATTCATTGCACAAAAGTGAAAAGGATGGGCGTCCCGGTGGTCCAGTGGTTAGCGCGTCGACCTCACAGTGCAGATCCCAGCTCTGGCCTCTCTGTGTGGAGTTTGCATGTTCTCCCCGGGCCTGCGTGGGTTTTCTCCAGGTACTCCGGTTTTCTCCCACATTCCAAAAACACACACGGCAGGCTGATTGAGAACATTAAACTTGTCCAAATGTGTGAGTGTGACTGCAGATGGTTGTTCATCTGTGTGTGCCTTGCGATTGGCTGGCAACTGGTTCAGGGTGACCTCCGCCTACTGCCCGAAGATGGCTGGGATAGGCTCCAGAACCCCCCCCCCGCGACCCTTGTGAGGCTAAGCAGATCGGAAAATGGATGCATGGATGAAAGGGCTGTCCTGTGAAATCAATTCTGATACGTCTTTTTCAGCATTCATCTTTCTAGTAAGATTGTGAACTCGTCATGTAGTTTTCATATCTAAATCCTGAAAATAAATGGAAAAAAATAAGTCATCTAAATCACCCTTTTTTGAATTTGCTGCCCACTCAAACCCTCTATTAGCCAGGACATACACAAGTAAATTCCTATCAGCAGTTTTCCAACAATTTGCAATAACAGATGACAAACTGCATGTAAAATGTCATGAATTGCAGCATTAGCAAATATATATATATATATATATATATATATATATATACACAGTATATATACACATATATTTTGAGAACCATTTTAAGGACAACTTCTGAAGCAGCTGCCTCACGAGGTGCATAGCAAAGCGCAGCATATCAAGCACTGTATTGGCCAATGGATCTTCACCAAAGTACACACAGTGATACTCTTCTGTCATGTGGCCATACCACAAACTGTTCAGCATTCATAGCACATTCATCTTGTCTTGTCACAGTTTAATCACATGACACAACCCATCAATTTTTTTCAAAGAATCAATTCCAGTTCAGAATCACCACCAAGTTTATTTTGAGCCACATCTCACCAAGCCAGTAGTCTACCAGTCTGCTTACTGCCCTGCCTGTCACGTTTGTGGAATTATCTTGTATGATGCAGCCAAAATTCAGCCAGCAAATCAGTTATCCCCCCCCCACCCCCAACTTCTTTGTGTGTTTTAAGCGTGTGATTGTGCCATAGTTGTCGTGCACTGAGAAATAAAAATAGAAATGCAAACCATTTGTTGCACGTGTGCTCCCTGCAGACCCACCACACAGGCCGTCTCCTGTCTGTCGAGAAAGGAAAAAAAAAAGGCCCAAGAAGCCATACCCGACAAAGACACAGGAAGTCTGCCATTTTGTTTGAAAGCATCCATTGCAGAGTAATTTTGGTCATTTCCTTGAGTCCTTCAAAACTGTACGCACTTCCAGAGATTTAGTTCGATGATACTAAATCTCCAGCCGGCATATCTTCCAACTTTCTCCCAAAAGCGTGAGGAAGTGAGGACTGCACTGTTCACAAATTGAACTTATTGTGTTCACTGATTGTGGTTTATTATGGTAAATTTTGCTTGCAGTTATTTTTTTTATTTTCGATAAGGTCTTTGAGGAAAGCCTACTCTACACTACTGAAAACAACTACAAAGAACAATTAACAAGCGTTCATAGTGAGTGAATATGAAGAGCAAATAGGATTCTGGTGTTTTGGGTCTATCTGTTGCCTCAGACGTTGACATGTTTTCCCCGTGCTCGTGTGGCTTTGTCACCCTGTCTTCCTCCCATGAATGTTAGGTGTTAAAGGTTCACTGAAAACTCTTAACTTGCCCATGGCTTTGATTTTCATTCAGAATGGTTGCCTATGTGTGCCCTATGATCAGCTGGTGATCAGTCCATGGTGTATTTCCAATTGACAAAATCTTGATTCACCAGTTTATAAGATGCTGGTTCAACTACAATATCAGCTTCCAACTACCCTGTCCTGCTTTTTCTGCTTTCACGCAGAGGGTCAAATTCACTGGAGAATTGTTGATGGCAGCAGTTGCATGTACAAGGCAACGCTGAGAGATGGAAAACCTTTTACTGCCACCTAGTGCACATTTGTGGCTACTAGCTTTAAGTCTTTTCTTCCCCACGTGAATAATTACAGTCCCTGATTGTTCATATGGCACACGTCCTTCTATTCTTTCCACAAGGAAAGTATAGAAAGGAAAGGAAAGTGCCCCCAAGGGTTTTGCTGTTACTTGAAGAGCCTATACATGTAGTAGGAGGCTGAAGTTCTCTTCCATCATTATCCGAAAGAAATTATGTGCCAGCGCCTGCACTAAATTACTTTCACAGGCACACACAGGGCATAATTCTGCCATAATTTACAGTACTTTGAAAGAGTACGAGAGTAACACTCAAGCACTAACAGTAAATCCGGCCCATGTTGCCGGGGCGACTGTTTCTGTTGCCTAGCAGCTCTCCCCCCTAAAGAAAAGGCTGGTGGGTCGCAGACAGTGTTGCCTTGATGAAAATGGTGTGAAAAACAGTGAAGGCCCAACAGGTGACCCTTTGATTGTCCACCATCCATTCCTGAAACAGTTACTGTGCAGGATATACATTGACAAAGATGGCCTGGGCAGGAGAGGTGAGGTCATCGAGCAGCACTTTTAAAGACATGCAAACAAACGGAGGTCTTTACTTGATCCCGTCACCTGTGCAAATAGTGAGGCAGTTTGCTGAGAGAGGTGTTCACTTACAAAGCTTGACTGAGTTTTCATTGTCCTTGTTATGCAAGACTTTGCAAATATCTGAGACCACCATTGCTTTGGTTTTTCACAGTAGGATACATGTATTGGCAATGAAGATGAATGGGGTTCCGTTACCGTTTTGGTGTGCAATTTATCGTTCACTTCCGAGTTTTTGTTTTGATGATTTGTACTTTGAATGACAGGTAATTTTATCATGCACTGTCTAAGGAATGTGTGGCACTGTTTTCCCATTTCTACAGTGTTTTCAGGACGACGGGCAAACGTCTAAGTTGCATCTTGATGGGAAAATCAAGCAAGAAAAAAAATTGAGAACTAATCCGTGGGCCTCTGCACAGAAGAGGCAAGATCGGGCCTAAAAAATCCAGCCCGACCCGGCCCGCGGGTATTAAAGCCTGACCCGGCCCGAGCCCGACCAATTAACTTGATTTGCAGGCCCGAGCCCGAAGCAAGCCCGAAATTTCATATTTTATTTGTGAGGACTCGGGAGGAGGAGGGGTGATTTATGATAACAAATTAAAGCCTATCTTTTGTAACGAAATCTAAGTTAAACAAGACTGTTCAAACATTTACATCTTTTATATTTCTATTTCTGCAGAGGGTACATGAACCGACAATTTTCCATCATTGACGGATTTTTTAAAGAGTTGACGGGAAAAATTTAAGGCCATGCGTCATTTTGGCGGGTTGAAAATTGGGCCATAAACCACAGCAGCGGTACGTCCTTAAGAACCTAGCGCGGCACTTTGAGAGAAGCAGAGAGACAAAGAACATATAAACAGAAGAACTTATAAACATATACTGTACTGTATTTATTTTTTTAAAAAAGTCAGCGAGAGAGAAGCCCGCCCCCGACCCAACCTGAAGCAATGATTGACATTGCTTTTGGGTCAGGTCGGGATGGGCTCGGGTTTGGGCTTAATATCTTCTGCACAAACTCATTTCTGCAGTAGAGCCACAGAAGCAGTTCTGGGTCACAACTCTGTTGCTGTTTTGGACAAGCAAGGTACTGTACCGTATGAATAAAATGTGAAGCTAAACATCACTGCCACCTTCTGGACGATCCATGCACACCAATCTGGACGTATTTTTGAACAGATCAAGGAAGGGCGTAGATAACCTTTATTTGTCCCATATTGGGGAAATTTGCAATCTACAGCAGCAAAATTGGGGGTTCGAGTTGAGGGCTGAGTCTAGGTTCTCTGTCAGATATTAGGTGTATGTACGGTGTACTCCTGGTTTTACTGGTCTGTTTGGGATAGACCAGTGTACCGCTCTCCCACCTGATAGTAGCATTTTTGCCTTCTTTCATTAGACATTATTTAATAACTAAAAAAAATCACAATTACTTTTTAATGAATATACCATTGCTGTGTTTTCGTATCATGGATATACCATGAGGTCAGAGACATAGCAACTGACAATGGACCTTGACATCTCGGCAGTTTGTCGTTTGCATGCAGTAGCCTTTGAACCGCAAAAGCAAAATGAGGGGATTTAAACTTGGTGTCATTGTGACATGGATTCAACACCCATTATTTAAGTAGTGCACATGTCCCCTTCGTGGTTGCTACACGCCCACTCAACTCAGGAAACATGGCCGAGCCACAACACAGCTGCATGTTGTGCAAAGCTAACACTTTGCATCAGCTGCCAACCTTGTAGAATAAACTGCTTCACTTTATTTTGGGAAAAACTCTGAAGTGTTGAAGGACATGTATTCTGCTGGTCTGCTGTCTTCTAGCACGTTATTTAAGATGACTTCGTCAAAGTAAGCTTTCACACACGCTAGAAATACATTCCTGGGTTTTAAGTGACACAGCCACACGTACACAAACATTGGTCAGTCCACCAAACATTCATCTCTGGGCAGCCGCAAGGTCGCGCAATGTCACTTCGGCGGTGGAGTTAAAATGAAATCACAGCACAACTGAGAAACAGCCAGAGACTGTGGCTTCACGCTGGTCAGTCCGCCTCAGAGTGCACAGCGTGTGTGTGTGTGTGTGTGTGTGTGTGTGTGTGTGTGTGTGTGTCACTCTCCCTCTCTTTATATTTTTCAGATTATATGGAGAATTTTTTTTAATGACAGAAAGTAGTGTTTTTTTTGTTGTTTTTTTTTAGGCTGACAAAAAGCACAAAAAGAATCATTATTGTAGCCGACAACAACCAACAATTCTGTTGAACGAAGGCAGGGGTTAAGAATATCTTGCTTTCACTCTATCCATCGTGTTCTTCACTGTTGCCATGGTTGTTGGTTGAAGTTCATTCATGTTAGTCTCAGATTTTTTTTTTTTTTTAAATTGTGAGACTCCAAGATCTAAATCAATCAACATCTCAACAATGTTTGACGTTCTAATGCCGTGCTATCATCTGTGGAGTTTGAAAAAAGTAACAAGCTTCTTTTGAAAATGATGTAGAAAGCACAGGTATGTTTTCAAATGTAGGGAGTAAAAGTCAAAGAAAAACACAAAATATTCTAGGAATAGGAAAATTGACACTCCATGTTATGGCCGTCAAACTGTGCAAAATCTATTCAAAATTGTCCATGCTTTGTTTCACAATTTATTTTGCTACAAAACGAAAAATATTTGAAGCAAAAAGCATCACAGCAATCTTTGCCTCTGCTGTTTTGTCCCAATGCACCATGCAGACTGAGACATCCGTCCTTATTATGAGTAGGATGATGAGTAGCAGAACGTTTGTTATAGAAGAAGCTTTCTGTGGATCAGGACGAGGCTCCGCAGCAAAGTGTTATTGTCTTGACAGCTTGTGGACGCGAACCCGCTGGAGCAAAATTGTCTTTCGATCACTGGTTTGTGACTGCACATCCCATTCTGATATCAAACAAACACGGACACGCAAATAAACTTTGTCAGACGAATAAGCTTATCAACTCTTGTTCCCGCTTACCTGTGTTACTTGCCATAACGACTTGAATGAATGAATCACCACTTCATAATCTTACAAACACAAAAAAAACACTTCATAATCTTACAAACACAAAATTGCCCCTGCTGCCACCATTTATGATTATGTACTGCATGTTCTTAAAGACAAACTCGTTTTGAAATCATCCGTCATGGAAAATTGTGTCATTTAGTAGAGCTACTAGCCGCTTTATCCTCACAAGGGTTGCGGGCGCGCTTTATGCTCACAAGGGTCGCAGGCATGCTGGAGCCCATCCCAGCCGTCATCAGCAGTAGGTGTTGTCGACCCTGAATTGGTTGCTCGCCAATTGCAGGGCACACACAGATAAAGAACCGTTCGCACTCATGATCAGGAGTGGGGTGGCCATCGGGAATTTGGGGAAAATATGTTCATTTTGTGAATTTCTGGGTCTTTCTGGGCCATCATGGCCGCCAGCAGCCACCTGCACCCCCTGCCCACTGTCAACGATTATGTTTCAACATATGAGGGTCGCATCCTGTTGCAACTACGTTTAAGCGCATGAAAGCCCGTTGGACATCTTTTCAGAGCATGACCACAAGAGGGCGTGGCAAATGATGTGCCTGCTGGAATGCCCGCCACAAGCTCGCTGAGCATCCCATCTCCCTCACATTAGGCAGGTGAGGAGGGGATGCCTACATGGGCATCACAGCCTGGCTGTAAAATGGGCACACCGGATGAGGGGCTCGCTCACCGTAACCCCAGCGCTGGAGAGCCACCCGTCAGCCAAATAGGCCATCTGTCTGAACAGGAGCGCTGCGACTTATTTGGTTGTTCTTTGGTACAGTATTGGGGCAGGTGGGTTATGTCGGGTCACACACAGACGAATGAGCGCAGGGCAAAATGGTCTCCAATTAATCACGTCACCTTCACGGTTGACAACATCAACCGCAAGGGGAGATCTTGCAGTTTACCTGAATGAACATACTTAACACATGCCACGCCGTGCATGATGGTGTCATTCTTTCCACTCTTTTGCTCCTTATACAATACAATCCCTTGTCTTTGAGTGAGAAAAATATTTTTTTTTCCACTTTGAATTGAGTCAAATGACGTGGGCATTGTGCCTGGATACAGTGTCCAGTCATTAAGCTTTCGACGTCACTGGGGGTTATTTTTGTCTTTGTCTTGATGGGTTCTCATCAAACATCACTCACTATGACTCAAAATGATATCTGGTGTATTCACATGTAATGATTTCTTCTCAAATGATGATAGATTACATCAGTAGCAGGTGGTGCGGTTCAGACCTGCGCTTTAAATGATTTAAGATTGAAGTGACTTTATACCCCCCCCCCCAATACCACCACTATCACATTGCCAATTTACAAAATAACACATGCAACGTAATGTGAAGCACTGCAGAGAGAGAGAGAAGAGAGAGAG
>CAAKHF010002804.1:15637-33706 GCA_901007745.1 Hippocampus kuda
CATACACAATTTGACTGCCACATGATTGGATCCCTGATGGGTTAGACAACTTTGTAAGCACTACAAATACGACACACACGCACAAACACGCACACACACACACACACACACACACACACACACACACACACACGCAGTCTAGCAGCCACAAGTTCATTGTCAGATCGGCCATTACAAATGGGCTGATTCACTTTCCATCCACACTTTTTAGTTCAACGTGACAAATTTGTTAATGTTTCACGAAACACAAAAGTGGAACAGAAAAAAAAAACAATGATGTCAAAGTGGCTGACAAAAAAATGCAAAGTCCATATTCATTTTCCCGGAGTGAAAATTAACCAGAACGATCATTTTATGAAGTATCACCTCTTGGAACTTTGTATTCTGTATACTAAAGTGATTCTACTTTTTATTTATATATATATTTTTTATTGTGACAGCATCAAGGTACTGCCTAGCTACTGATAAACATGTAAACCACAGTTGTCAAACTCAAGGCCCGGGGGCAAGTCTGGCCCGCCACATCATGTTATGTGACATCAACGTCTATGGTCCTTGCTAAAATCTGTTGCAAAACGTTAACCCTTTGTACCATAACTTTAACAATTGTTGAACAAACTATTATTGTTGACCCCCCCCCACCCCCAGGTGGGTAGGGACCAAGCCGAGCCTGCAAATTATTATGAATATGTAATATCCAATTCATGTTGGATTGAACTGAATGAACACGTGTCAAACCATTTTTGTGGCGTTTTTTTTCAGTGCTCGCCACTCTTGAAGAAAACAAAGAAATTGAGAACATTCTCCAGCAGTTCCAAATGCCAACGATGAAGTACGGCACCTTCAACATCGCAGGGTTTGGTAAGACAACCCCCGCCGAGCGATCCATTTGAGGTCATCGAAAGATGGAACATTTTTTTCAATGATGTTTCAACAGAGCTCTCGTATGAGATGATGTTACCGCCTAATTTTCTGTCCTCCAGACGGTACCCTCTGCTTCTTGACGTGTAAGTGAACAAAAGAGGTGCACAACTCGGTGCAGAAATTCATTTGGACTAATGCCGCCGAGCTGTCCCTCGCGCAGGTACGGTGGCCCCTGTAGTCAAAGAGTGGATTATCGTTTCAAGCTGAACTGGAGCACCTTCCTGGCCAGCACCTACGGGATCATCGTCGCCAGATTTGACGGAAGAGGAAGCGGTTACCAAGGCGACAAGATCATGCACGCCATCTACCGGCGTCTCGGAACGATTGAGGTGGAGGATCAGATGGAGGCGGTCAGGTAAAGAAGTACGTCGTGACTCCGGAACTAAGACCAAATGTACCACTCATCGCTGCGGTCCGTTTTTAGGAACTTTGCCAAGATGCGTTTTGTTGACAAAGACCGGATAGCGATTTGGGGCTGGGTAAGTTCGACATTGGATTTGATCTCATTTTGTTTCATTTATTTTTGGGGGACCATTTTCCGTCATTGATTTTCAGTCCTACGGCGGTTACGTTACCTCGATGGCCCTGGGCGCTGGAAGCGGCCTTTTCAAGTGTGGGATTGCGGTTGCTCCAGTCGCCAGTTGGCAAATGTATGGTGGGTATGCCGAAATACTCCATATATGGTGGGTCCATGGAGATGTAATGTGTGTCTTTGTAAAGATACACAGACACATATACACATATATACTGGATTTTCCGCACTAAAAGGCACACTGGATTATCAGGCACACCTTCAACGAAAGGCCTATTTTGTAATTTTTTTTCATACATCGGGCGCACCGAATTATCAGACGCAATCTACAATGCCTCCATTAGATGGAGCCATGCTCAAGGAAACACCAACAGAACAATCAGATGTCAGTAAAACTTATTGAATAAAGCTCTACATATGGTGACACTGTTAAATGTCAAAATTCCCAATCCAGAGCTGCAAAATATTTCCACTTATGACAACATTTAAATATTCACACACACACACACTACTGCACTATTCACAGCAAATCAGCTGAGTTTCCACACCAGATGCTTTTTTTTTTTCCCCTCCCATAAAAAAACTTGTGAATCCTGCCAGTGGAGCTGAACTGCGGTGGGACATCTGCCGATTGGTACGGGGTGCCAGCTTATGTCTGCCACTTTGCTTGGCACAGCCCTGAGTTTCCATTTTGAGGAGGTGCGCGCGCGTGGAAACACCTGTTTGGGTATCGAGTAGTAGAGGATTCATCTACAATTGTTTGGAGTTCAGCTTTTGAATCGATGACTTCAATGGTATCTTCATTGACCATTTTGGGAACTGGGGTTTTACCCGTTAAGACAAGCAGCTAAACAATTGCTTTTACGTGACCACAGTCTCTTTCGTGTAAAAAGTACTTCCGCGACAATTCTATGGCAATTTGCATATGTTCTGTCAGCATGCAAATTTGTCTTGAAAAGTTCGGAATTAACAAGGACCATTTTGCCTGCAGATGCTGTCTACACTGAACGCTACATGGGCACACCTCAAGAGAATAAAATGGGTTATGAGGTAAGCGGTTGTCACATTCCTGTTGTGTGTCGTACCGCGGGTGGCGGGCCGCGCATGTGGTCGCCGCTCCTCCGGTGTAGACCTGACGACTTATTTGCTTTACGGTCTTACTTGGTCTGACCAATCAATCAGATGATGGAACAATGCTAGCGAAGTTGTGGGCCAGCTAAGTGGCGAATGTGAGGCACTTTTGACATCTGATTCAGTAAAAAAAAAAAAAAAAAAGAAAAGAAATCAATAAATAAAAGCCTCACTGCTAATGTAGAAGTTAGATCGCCCAGCGCGACTGATTCAGAAGCCCCTGGAGAGATTAGAGTGACATGGCATGGCATGACTGATTGGACTCTCACGTACATGTCCTGGAAGCAGTGCGGCAACAAGAAAGCCGAAGAAAAGACAAATTCATATCGACCGCTTTAAACTGGCCATTCATATTTCTTTCCTTGAGCAGAATTCTTCAGTTTTAGCCCGAGCAGGGAAGTTCAAGGGTACGCAGTTTTTGCTTATCCACGGCACAGCAGACGGTGAGTCCATCTGATCTTGTTTTCACGTTGGCCCGGCGCAACGCTCTCTCTTTGCGCAAATGGACTCGTGTCTGACGGCACGGAAAATGGAACGAGCAAATAACATCAGGACGCCGTGTGTTTCCCGTAGACAATGTCCACTTCCAGCAGGCAGCGAAGCTCAACACGGCTCTGGTGGACGAGCAGGTTGACTTCGAGGCTATGGTAAATATTGGCTCGTTGGGAAGCGGTGAAATAATATTGACCCCGACGGTGTTTGATTTCATGAATGAATGGGAATGGATGGAAAGTGGGGAAACGTCTTTTTCTGCTGGCTGCAAACGACGCATTTTGCATTTCTCCTTTTTTTTTTTTTTTTTTTTGTTCTTTCAGTGGTACACAGACAAAGACCATTCCCTCAAAGGCGCCATCCGGCACGTGTATGCCCTCATGAGTAACTTCCTCAAGAAATGTCTTGTTAGTGACAAATGAATGTGAGCAAAACGCATTTATTCTGGAACACTATTGTGTTCAGTTGACTTCTGTACATTTTACAGACTTTTTTTTTTTTTTGGGTGATGAAAATCAGCATTCATGTTTTACAGTGGCTTTTTTTTTTTTTAAATAAATGAAATATAGGACCACTCAAAGTGACTGTATGAGTTATTTGTGAAAATGATTGTTGATTATGACCAAAGCAAAACTGGCCATCCCAAAGCCTCGTTATCAATCCTCCTGAAGATTTATGGACAGATTTGCAAGGGCCGAGGAAGCTCGCGGAAGGAGTTGAAAAATGTTTGAGCAAGTCATACAATTTAAAGGCAATGATACGAAATACTCATGAAATGGATTCAAACATATAACTTTGAAGAAAGTAATGAGTACTTTTTTTTTAATGTCATTCTGGAATTTAGCAAATGGAAATATTTTTGGTCTCTTTCACTGATCTAAAAACAGGAAAATTTGGGATTTCAGAACACACAGCTTTCCATGACGTTCGTAATGCGAGCCCGAAGGCAGGCCAAATTCGATTCAAATACATTTTTTGCCGAGTTCTCTTTTTGACAAAACTCACGCAAGAATCATGGTTGTAAATTCATTTTTGACCGCCAAGCGACTCACTCGAAATGAACGGCTGAGCAACTAAGTCATCATACGTGCGAAGACGGGAGCTTTTTTTCCTGACCACATGTCGCACTCGCGGTGTTTGTCGGAGTCAAATAGATTCAATGAGACAGAAGCTGATTAATGGAGCAAGCGTGAAAGCGAAGATGTTGAGGTTCCAGTGACGGAGGAGTCACCTGGGAGGAGTGCGCCCGCTCGCCACTATAAAAGACGCAGCGCACCAAGAGTCGGCCATGAAACGCATCAGGACGCCGCGAGGAGGAAGAGGGCCGCCATTCCACGCAACTACCGAAATCCCCATCAGACATTTAGGCAACTGGTGAGACTTGGGTTGCTTCTATCACTGTTTTTTTGGGGTTTTGTTTTTTTCTTTACCTGTGACTTCTCGTGACAGGCGCTTGAAGGATGGAACACGCTCACTCTTTAGCCGGACTCCTGATCCTCATCATCGTCCAAAGCAGCCTGCAGTTGCCTGACCATGACACAAACTCTGCGTAAGGACGACTCGTACCACACTCGCCGACGAGTCACTTGCACTCATTGAGCACTGTTTCAGTTGTGAATTGGATGTTTTGAAATAAATTTCGGCTACAATTGAAGATGATATCAAAGGAGAATATTGATTACAAGTCGTCAATATTTTTGGAAGACAAGAAACCATTTTTAGAACACACATTGATAATTTTTTTTATTGATATTGTTAAAAAAAAAATAGGCCAGGTGTTTGAACAAGTAGGCGGAAGGAAAAAAAACACCAATTTGAATACCAATGTGTATGCTTTTGTTTTCCAAAAATATTGAAAAATGACTTACTGGTACGCAATTATGCTTAACGACATGTAATGTGCTCAGGTAGCTTAAATTTGCAAACTGTTATGTTGTTTACAAAATTCAAAACTAAGACTTAATGATAATCTACACATATAATGTAGTTTTTGGGGCTTTGTATGATTTAAATATGACTTTTTTTTCTTGACAGTATTTGACTTCAATCACAAGATTTTACTTCCTAAAACCTATAGTTGACTTAAATCGGTTTATTTTAAACACATTAAAAACAAAATCCATTTAAACATAAATCTTCATTAAAAGGTTTTTTTTTTTTAAATTCATTGACTTGGAAGAAATCACACACATCACTCAAGTTGACTGCATTTGTTACGTATACAAAAAAAAGTAGTTACCTGGAGTTGCTTCATCTTCATTTTTCCAGGGTTTTAAGTGAGAACTTCATTTCAAGTGAACCTCTCGAGCTCTCCAGCATGAAGAGACATTCCGAGGGAACGTTTTCCAACGACTACAGTAAATACCTGGAAACAAGAAGAGCTCAAGACTTTGTTCAGTGGCTCAAGAACTCAAAACGGAATGGGTGAGTGTTGCCTTTTCAAAACGTCAGATTCAGTCTTGAACAACCAATGCTGTGCTCACTTCGTGTCTCAAGTGTGTTATTTATAACATTATATTCACAAGAGCAATGATAAGACAAAGATAAGATAAAAATGTTGTACAGACAAGTGCAACAGCTTATGTATCAATGCATGTATGTGTCTAGAATAAACACATCCCATCTCCCCCCAAGCAACAAATTTATCATCTGACAATATATGTCAATAATGAAGCCATTATTAAATGAATCTACAGCCATTTTTTGTAGGCGTAAAAGGCAGGATTAGAGCGTATGACACTGATTTTAGACAAAACTAGGGGGTGCTGAAATATTTTAAATTTACTCTCAAACTAATGCTTGCCGCCATCTCGTGGTGGACAATGGAATTACACTGAGTACAAACGCAAGTTAAACCAAAACAGTTCTTACCTGCACACACAAAAATCTGCAAAATGGCGGGACCGCGATGGAGAGGGGTCCTCCTGCCCCTAAAATCATCACCCCAAAAGCGGCATGTTTGTTCAACCATTAACATTACACCGTCAAAGAGCACAAACCATTTTCAACACGTTAGATTGGTCAAAAATTAGTCAATCTAACACCCACAGGCTGTATGTTTGACACTTCTGATACATAGTAATGTGACAGAAAAACTGTGCTAGCTGCATGGTCCGGTAAAGTGCTACTACACCTCTTCGTGACACTACGATCAACCGGTGTGATGTCAAAGAGTCGCTCGCGTCTCTTTTTCAAGTGAATGGGAAATTGTAAACCGTGTTGAGTGACTCCGTGGTCATGTTCAGCAAAAGTGTAATTCGGCGCCATGCGGACGGCACCTTCACCAGCGACATGAGCGCCTACCTGCAGGACCAGGCAGCCAAGGAGTTTGTGAGCTGGCTCAAGGCCGGCCGAGGCAGACGGCAGTAAAACGCCGAGGCGGCGCGCCCAGCCGACGTCACGCTGCGCCTCTGCGTCCCCACAACTGACTCTGTGCAATCATTAAATGTGTCACAAAGTGTACCATCCTTTTCCTTGGTCGTCTTCTTGTCGTTTTTCGTTGTTATTTACAGATCATGTGCTTCAGTAAGGGTTGAACCCAGTGAAAGAAATCTCTCATGCTCACATTAATTTGACTGGGAAGTATTTTTCTTTTATCTCCTCCTTACAAAACAGACTAAATGCAATAAAGGGTATTTCATTTGATTTCATCTGTGTGCATTACCATATAAAGGCTGCTGACCATCTTCATAAAAGTATTGGCTGTGCGCATATTTTTACCAAATGGTGTTCTGAAAGAGAATGAAAAGAGTTGTTGCATTACACAGATATGCATTTTTATTTTTTATGGGGGGTCGGGGGGGGGGGCTTTGTTGTCATCTTGTGGCATCCCCATGGCAAGGAACCCTGTTGACGTGAGTTTATGGAGCTTCGTGGAGACAAAAAGTAGTGCTTTGGCACCATCTTGTGCCAAGAAATCAGTTTCTGTGGGACAAGTCCAAGCCCTGGCTAATACAAAAGTAGTGTTTTGGTGCTTTCTTGTGGAGTCTACAGGCCATTTAGAAACCGAATTGCAGCGTCATCAATTACCCGTGGATTTTTACCGTGCGCGGCCAGCTTGATGTTGAAATTTACATGAGTTTATAAACTCGATTTAAAATCAACCTATTTTTGATCTTTATAATTGTTGTCATAATTGGCAGGATTATCCATTTTTGAGCATTTTGTCATATTTGGTATGTTGCTGCTTTCCAATGGGAAAAAAAAAAGATCTGTTTCATAATTAGCTATTTTTAAAAAGTTGTTATTTTAGTGGGCGGGGCAGGGGGCAATTTGGGGAGTTGTAGGGTCATAGTAATTGTAAAATTGTAACATTCATTTATTTGTTCATTTTCCGTACAATTTTATATGACACGCATTCAATTCATATTGATTCTTTTTCTCGGGATTGTTTTTCTAGCGAGAAAAGCGGAAACCGATTGACGCGTGAGCATGTCACGAGAGAATGACGTCCCACAGCAAAGCCCAAGAAAAGGGAAATGCTGTCAATCAGCTTGTCGACCAACAAGCGGCGGGTCGTCGCTCACCGGTGCCTCCTCCGAAATAATAACGTGCGTGATGCGCGTTGGGAGGCATCGCCTCTCTTAGCTGTCATCTGAACGCTTGTCAAACATTCACCAGGCAAACCTCGGGCCACTCCACGGTCATATTTTCTATTAATAGGCCAATTAGAACAACGATTGCGACAGATACTCGGAACAATGCAACGGATGTTTGTGAGGTGAGGCTACGATTTTTTTTTTCCAGACTTGAGTCATAGTAGACAATTAATGAATCGAAAGCTTATTACACTCATTTTATCTACGATATGAATGCAGGAGAATTTACGAATAAATGTTACGGTCCTGGCGGCACAGTGGACTAGTGGTTAGCATATCCGCCTCACAGTTCTGTCCGGAAAGTCATTTGTGCATTGCAATATCAAGTACCGGTATGTTAATTCCACAGCGAGTACCACTTTGGTGCTCCTTGTGTGACCTTCAACTGGATACGAGACAAAACCCACAACCATCTTTGGAATGGGATGAGCTCGTCACATGATCAGCCACGAACGGCCGCCGCAGCCCGGTGAGTTGGCGTTTCATAAAACTGACCGATGCTTCAATGCTGAATCCTTTCAAAAGTCCACAAAAACCAACAACCATGCTCTCCAAAATGTATCCGGCAAAAATGACACCAAATATTATCGAGTCATGCTTGATCAATAGTTTATGGATGGCAACAAGTGTACACAGCTGACAATTGCGACACAAAAGCCGTACAGCAACATGAAACTATACCAAAGGATTATTTACATTCTTCGGGATTGGATCAATGTTGCAAATATATCAAGTTATACCACACAAAATATAATTGAGGGATGAGAAGTTATGACACGTTACAATCGTGTGTGCACACGGTAACCGATGTCATCACTTTGTTATTGCACGACGGCTTTTCTCCCTTTTAATCAATAAGTCTGAAGACAACTAGGAGCAAAGAACAGAAGCATATTGCAAAAGAAATACAAAGTGCTCGATTTATAAGGCCGGCTTGACCTCGACAAAGTGTTAAACATGAGACAATGAGCCTTCCTCACATGGCTTCAGACGGTTATCCAATGACACACGTTACATGTATGATGGGTTCATAATTACAAAAAAAAAAAAAACAAAAAACACTGACACAGTAGTGGTTACCATACTTAGTTTTTCCTCATGACACTTTTGAATGATGGGGGGGGGGGGGGGAGACCGGCAAAATGTTCACCTGACAGCATAGGAAATCAGATGCTAAATTAACATGTAAAAAGTGCATTGGAAATTCTGAGGAACTGGACTTCTCGTTGTTTTATGTTCACACGTGAACTGGAAGTGGTGAATTTGGGATTTGGGGTGTTAGTATTCATAAATGAAATGTTTTACCATGTGTTGGAACACACAAGTTTCATTTTTCAGATGACATACAGTCAAGGAATAACTGAAGCTCGATGCGCCGTTCTGAAACGCTTACCGTAACACGTGTTGATGTCTTTGCAAACGTCCTAGCTTGTGGCGTTCCAAGTGTTTCCAAAAGAACCTTTGGACATCTCGTCCGTGATGTTGATGATGGGTAACCCTCTGCGGGAGACGAGGGATGAAGCGACACGCGTGGGGGGGGGATCATTAGTGGGGGTGTATCACTACCTAGTAAAAGACAATTCCATACCGGTCTCGATACGTCGGGTGCGATAAGATTTCATCAATCCCAAGAAGTTAGACATAAACAGATGACGTGTAACAGGCAGATAATGCTTACTTGCATTCCTCCAAGGGCACCTGCACTGCGCCTTCGTCCTCAGCTACGATACTCTGCTCTTCCTCCTGAAGATTGAAAGAATAGAACCTGATTGAGGAGTGAAACAATTCGCATTCAGCGCGCAGGAAAACGAGGCAAATGCCGCAACCTCCTCGGCGTCCTCCAGCTTCTTTTTCTTGCTCTCTGGCATGAGGTCGTCCAACCAGCTCAGCTCTCTCTTTGAGAAGACGAAGTCCAACAGTTTCCTGATGAACACCAGAGCCAGCACCTGAGGGAGCAAAATAAACATGCTAAAGATGGCGCTGCGCCGAGGGAAACTGTCAAAATGATTGACAGGAAGTGCTTCGATGGTGTAGACTGCTTGCTTGCTGATGAGCTGATCATTTGAATCGGGTGTGTTGGAGGAGGGAAACATCGAAAAGATGCAGGACCGGGGTTTGAGACTGATGTCGATGAACGCGTGACGACATCAGACGTAGATGGGTCAACGTGAGCTGCGTCGAGGGCTCACCATCATGGGGAAGACGATGGCGGCCTTGGAAGTCTTGATGACCCAGAGAAGAATCAAACAGCTGAGCTGGATGAAAGTGAACAGATGCACCTTCCTCAGGGGTACGTGACGCAGGTAGATGAAATCTGGCTGGTGCTTGGCTGGCATGCCGAACAGTGTGAGACGGTCAAAGAACTGGAGAGCACAACAAGCTGTGTGAGGATACGCAACCAGGACAGTTAGCCCACTGGCCAACAACTTATTGACCCATTTTGATGTCAACACTGAGCCGACGTTGTTGACAAATATAAAATAAAAAAAAACAAAGACAAGGAACAAAATTCTGGAAACTACAGTGAAATTCCTCTACAACAAAACCTACATGGGCGAAAATACCCCCTAGTGTGAAAAAATGTCACAATTTCATGCATGAAAGTCATTCCCACTTTTCTGATCCCCCTACAACGAAAATTCCCCCTGTTCCATTAAATGAAATCTTTTTTTCTCTGCTCTTGCCTAGCGACGAGATTCACTACAACGAAAACAAGCCTTCTGCAAAAGTCTAATCCAACCTCAGCATGCCACAGGGACCTCTACTGCTTCGTTCGGAAACGGCAACAGCAACCATCACACTGGTTTACACATGCGCAGTAGTACAGGAAGTATTTGTTATTGTTAGTTTCAGATGCAGCACGAACGTTACATTGCTAAAATGGCGACAAAACGGACCTTTGCATACTAAGCAGTTAAGAAAAGCTTTAACGCTTGAAGACAGGATAAAAGTAATAAAAATCAAAGATGGAGGAAGCAAAGTAAAAGACATCATGTGAAGTGTGAGTGTGACGTGAAAGTAAATGCTGATCGTAAATTTCGCACTTTCCCTTTTTTTCTTTCTACGCTGGCTAAATGAAGTGTCAAATAAGTGACTGCTCATACTTATGCACCATTGGAATAAAAATAAAAAAGTTCGCATATACGTTTTTTGTGTGTGTTCGTGTTTACGTCTGAGATCAAATTTGCTATAGTTTAAAGTCCGCTGTTGTGAAAAATTTCTTGCTGCAAACATGATTTCGTTGTAGAGGAGTTTCACTGTAGCAAGTTCAGAGTGACTAGCGTAGATGTGAAATGTTTGTCAAATTGATGGCTGTACCTGTATTCCTCGGAGGGACGACGCGCCCATATAGAGAAACACGCCGTACAACACAGGCATGGGAATGAACTGAAGGACATCAAAAACACATTACGAACCGTCAGGGAACACTGCTCGAGGTACACCTACACAATTTGGTTTCATCCAATGCAAGAGATATGTCCCCACCCCAAAAAAATAAAAATCCTATTATCATAATTAAAGATGAATGCGTGATGTTTTTTTTTTAATAAATATGAATGTTAGGGATACATACTTCTAAATACTGAAGGTAAGGGAAGTGAAAAATTCTGCATAACGCATATTATTGTCAAGAAAACGTCTCTGCGACCTTGAGCACGGACGTCATGAAGACGGAGCAGCCCATGAGGACGAAGATCATGAGGCCGGTGAAGCGCTGCTCCCTGATGCCCAGGAACTTGGGCTGCTCACCGGGCGCCGAGCACTGCGACTCGAGCTTGAGGCTGTTGACGTGCGTGATGGAGAGGACGGTGGCCGCCACGAACCACGGCAGGCCCATCAGCGAGCAGACGCCGAGCATCAGCCCCACCATGAACAGATCCAGGTGGTAGCCGCAGCCTTTCTACAAGGCACACGTCAAAAAAAACTCTCGTTAAAACTCTTAACCGGCTTTTCGCTTCTCTAACTCACACTTTGATTTTAACACAGTGTGCGAGAATGCTCAGATTTGTCCCAATTGTCTGCATATGTGCACCACCGCTTCAAATTTTTGCGGATGCGTGCAAGCGAAACACGTAATGTAATCAGCAGCAAAGGTAGCGAAGTACCTTAAGCTTGTGCTCCTTCCTGTTTATGATGACGGCTGTAATCTGCTGGTCCATGAAGATGAGAATGGTGCACAGCAGAGCTGGAAACAGCGTGATGACGACCGTCCACCAGGGGTTTGGCCCCAGTGGGTTGATGAACCAGCCTCGATCATCTCTGGTTGGCTTGAATTGTGAACATCGGTTGGATGTGAGGCAGCACAAAGATAACGGGTGGTCTGAGCAACCAGCCCTGACTGACCTTAAACACACTTGGAACTTTCAGTTTTGGAGAAGGGATCCCTAAGGAGTAGTCAACCAGGACCATGGTGAAGATGGTGATGAAAACAGCAAAGTCACTAACGATGGACCTCACCTGATCGGAGAATATTTTCACAAACAAGAAAATGTATCATACATGTCACTTCGACACACCTTTGTACACATATTGAAGCTGAAGAGAAGCAAGCATGGGGCTCCCTTGAATTACAACAACTACATTCAGCATAAAGGCGAGCTCGATCTGAAATGATGTGTTTCTTTTATTTTGGGGACAAATGGATCGAATGTTGTACTGTAGTACTAGCAAGAATCCACCATCTCACATCATGTGTTCAAAGTGTAAGCTTTTGGTAAATTGTTAATTATTATCATTTTATGTTTGAACATTACAGTATTGTCTTTGATGTTAAAGTTACCTAAATCATATTCTTTTTGATAATAAACATGTTTATGTTGAGAGCGTCTGATTGGCTGAAGGAAACAGGAAGTGTTTTAGTAGCGGAAGGAGTTGTGCTCTCGAACGTGCTTCGGTGCAGACGTCTTTTTTTTCCCCTTTTCAATAAAACTGCATTAAAAGGATTCCATCTCTCCTTTTGTCGTTTGTAAAGTAGAGCTATCCACTAAAAACAACGAACCCCTCAATTTACAAAAGCAAAGAAGAATTCATGCGTTGACCCTCCTTCCATGACGTGTTATACCTTTGTGGGGAAGTAACTGCTGAACCGGAACTCCTTAAGGAAGGACGACATGAGGACGGTGGAAAAGAAGAGAATGACGCACCAGAAGAGAACGTCGGGGACGTAAGGTCCGTTGGGCCCGCAGGCGCTGCCCACGAACTCGCCGCGCTTTTCAATACAATCCTGCAAAAAGGAAATGCAGATCAAGGAAGATGTTATGATTAGCAATGATTTGGAAGCTTCCACGTGCCGCATGTCCGCGGGAAACGGTTAAAAAACAAAAAAAAAAAAAAAACGACCCTATTTGGTGGTGATTTGCAGTGAATAATCCAATATAATCCTGCCCACATGCCCTTAATCTCCTCTGTTCTCAATCTGGGAGAGCATGCCACTTTAAAGTGGGAAAAAAATAGAAATGCGCATTTTGTAACTTCAGCATCGTTTTTTTTTTTTGCAAACTTGTACCTTGACCTCCAACGCTTCCCAGTAGATCTCAGACACAGTGATGTTATTGAACTCCCAGTACTTCAGGGTGCCGTTGGTGGGGTCAGAAGGCTCAACGCATGAACATCTGTGGACGCACATAAACATCTGGGCGTCAAAATAATCCCACATCTGTGCCGGATTTCCAAGTCCTCCAAGAAGTTTCCCCCGTAATGACGCTGTTCTTCTGTTCTTTTGTTTGGATGCGAGAGTTTGTGTGAGAGTAGCTGTCCACCTACGAGTACAAAGAGAGCCTGTCCAGGTTGTTGTTCTTGTTAAAGGGATAGTAGTCTCCCAAGTAGACCAGTTTCTCCAAGGCCTCGTAAATGAAGATGATGCAGATGAGCGAGGCGAAGGCTTCCTCCGTAAAACGAGTGATGTAGCACACCAGGGCGCTGGCGTCTGTGGCCACCAGCACGATGCAGAGGAACGCCGTCCACAAGCCGATGCAGGTCCTCAGCGACAGATAGGACAGGCCGTACTCCCTGGAGAAACAAAGGGGCCAAAATCTCATTTTGTGGTTCAGAAGTGAAAAGGCAAACACGGCGTGCGTATTAAGGTGAATCCAAACGTACTTGCAGAATTTGAAGAGTATCTTTTCAAAGACAAGCACTGGCCCAGTGCTGCCCAGAATGGTGAGCGGCTGCCCGGCAAACAAGGAGTAGGCGATTCCCGTCAATGAGGCACCAAACAGCGACTCAATTGCACTCTTGGGAAAAGAAAAAAGAGTGTTACGGAAATTATAAAATACAACCAGTGTTTCCACAGTCGCCTTGAAAAGTGAAAGAAAAAGTTACCTTATTACTTACATTACAACATATGCCAAAAACTCCGTTTAGCATAAAATTGACAACTGGTTTTGCCAAGGCTTAATTGGAAGTACAGTACATTTTTGACAGTGACGTGTCAGACTAACATTTTTTTTTTTAAATCAAACACAAAAGTCAATGAAAGACATGTGGTGAACTGCCCATCCATAGCGCTGCGTATCATCGTAGTACACGGAGATCAAAATAGCGAGTGCTTTACTATGCGTCCTTCAGTCGCCTCGCCCAGAAGTCCTCCAAAGGTGATGACGGGGGACATGCAGGCACAATAGAGGAACAGGAAAGAGGCCACACACTGCAAACTAAATGCATCCGTGTAGTCGGACAGGTAGTGGGGGGCTTTGCGCTTGATGTCGAGAATGAGACCACCAAACCATCTGGGAAAAAAAAAAAAAAAAAGACCGCGCTGATATTGATATGCGAGTAAATGTTTCTCCAAAGGTGTGATATTTAGAGTAGAAAAAAAAAAAAGCTACAATCCAGCAAGATGAGCTGTCCTTGACTGACTTACTTCCCCGTGCGCTGCAGTTCAGGACCTCCGTGGCCTTCATGCTCCTCTTCGTTCGAGTCAGCTATGTCGTTTGGTAGATTGGTATTTTTCTTCCTCTTCTCCTGTTCAAAAAACACATCCGCTGCGTTCGTAGGAGCTAGAAACTGTTTCCAGCTCAACATCCATATTGCCTATTGGAAACAACCCCCCCCCCCCCAAAAAAAAAACCCACTTACCTGAGAAGGTACATTCTTGGGTGGTTCTATTCTAATGGATGGATCCCATTCTCCTGGGGGCAAGACAGTCACTTGGTCGAGGAATTCGTCAATCCCGGCAATCAGATCATTTCGGTCCTTCGCTTTATATGCGACATCGTGGAAAACCTAAAAAAAAAAAATATCCAATGGCGAGAGGTTATGAACTCCATGTCATTGTCCTTCATTATTATGCTCCAATTTCATTCACTTCTCTCAATCTGTGCTTCCTTTTCAAGAAGACATTGATCACATGACTGATTTCTCACAATAATTTTGAAACAGATAAGCATCAATTGGCCACATCAGTAAATCAAGATACCAGTGTGTCAATGGACAATACAGCAGAATGGCAATGAGATGTCAGGCAACAAGTGGTAGTCAGTCGAGTCTCATATCTTTCTTGTCATAGCTCGTCTTGTTAAAACTCATTCACTCCCAAAGACGTTTTTAAACGTCTTTTCAGACTTGGTCCAGAATTCGCTTGTACTGAATGTGTTAAGTGGACAGTACTGCACATGTCATCTGTGATCCTTTATTGACCTCTGCTCCAGTTCACTTACCAAAACGTCTCATGCCCTTATAAGTACCCTTTTTTTTTTTAACAACCAGTCATCAAGAATTAAAGGGTTTCGAGTCCGTCAAAGCCATATTTTCCTCTCTGATGATGGACAACAGCCTAAATCCTGGGCAGAATGGGATGACTAATCCCCAAAAAGCTTGTCATAAAAGCTCTGAGCTGCGCGTCATGCTGAGAAATGTTCCATCACTTTGGGAGCTTGTTGAGTTCTGCTCAACTGTGAATTCATGCAAACATGCCGTGCGGATTGCCTACCTCGTCTGTCATGAGCGTAGCAATGGACCTGCCGATCTCGTGATACTGAGGGTCTCTTCCAACAGGTCCCAGCAGAATAAACAGAAACCTAACATCCGAGAGAAAAAAAACAAACATCGCATTGGCTGGAGATCAGATGGGGTTCCGGTGACGTTTTTAAGGTGCTAACCTCGTGGCAATCGGGACCTCAGCCAGTCCGCTAAGAAGAACGGCTGGTGAGAGACGCACAAAAGCCACCACGGGCTTGTTGAGAAAGTCCAACTCTCCTATTAACACGTTGCACGCCTCAGCGCCCGCTGGGATCTTCTTCATAAAATGAAGGTCCATCTGAAAAAGGAACCACAGTCGAGAAAGGCTTGTCCAAAGTCTTCCTACCAAAGGCCACATTCAGAAAGATCAAAGGGCCACTTTAAATTTCTTCTCCTTTATTTACAGAACATTGATCCATCAGTGATGGGAAAAATATGCTCAGCAATTATACAGGGTGTCCCACAAGGCACTGTGCACGTCCTCTTCTTTATTTAGCTTGACAGCTTTGCTTGTGCAGTTTTTCGAAGCATATCCTTCCCTTGCCGGTGGCTTGCTAAGTGACATTAGGGCAGTGTTGAATTAAACATGAAATACCCCGGCTTTGGGGTGTCTTTAATTCGATATAGGTTGAAAAGGATTTGCAAATCATTGCATTCTGCTTTTATTTACGCTTTACACAGCATCCCAACTTCATTGGAATTGGGGTATGCGTTTCAAAACCCAGAATCACACTAAAATGCTCTGATGATGTGGCTTAAAATAGAAGAACATCGTCGAAGATTAGTGACAAATCACACTAAAACGGCATTCCATATGAATTTTCGGCCACATTTTTAGAGTTAATCCTCACGTTGAGCATAAACAGCTATTTTGGACCATCTATTAAGATATGATCTTTGAGGATGCATGTACTTAATATCACAAACATGGTTTCTTTCACAAGATCACAATTAAGATGTTTTTTTTAATAATCTGCTGTCTAGTTTTCAATGCCTTGGAAATAACAACAAATGTTGGCAGAGTGAAGGTGTTGATTTTTCAGCGAGAATTATGTGGCAGTAACAAGCAGTAACTCGAGTGTTGCTTGTACCCCTCATTGCGCTCATAAAGCAGCAAAACAATCTCGAATGTTTTGTAATGCATTGTGGACTATTATACAAGAAATTTCATGATGAGGAGGATGATTGCTTTATGCAAGGATAAACTTCACATACAGACAAGCACATTATGACCAAACCCTGACCTAGTGTAAAGGGCACACTCATGTACTGTACATTATGTGGATAAGGTTTTAACAGGGATTTTTTTTTTTTTTTATCTTTGTCTTTCCTGTGGGCTTCTGTTGTGCATTCATTTCCGTCAATGTCTATTTGGTTATAATCCTAATCCATACTAAATATATATATTCCATGCTACCAAGGACAAGCCATAAATGCATTCAAATTATAATATACGGAAAGTTATAATAATAAACGTGGGGTCCTTGACCTTTCAACGTCCCATTAGAGCAGAATATAGTCATCAGAAGGTGCATGATTCCATCAATACCAGAAATGCTTGGTGGTGGACAATTGCAGTGTATTGCATCAGGAATCATCTTTTTTTTTTCCTGCTGGGATGTCTTTGAAGATTTATAAGATTTAAGTTTTAAGATATCCTTTATTTGTCCCACACTGGGGAAATTTACAGTCTACAGCAGCAAGATTGTGGGTAGAAAGAATAAAGAAGAAAAAATAATAATAATAATAAAACAGATGTTATAAGATGTTGTTAATAAGTTTATACTTTGTATAGGGAAGTTGGAAATGAGAGTTGTGTGCCCTTAGCATTGTCGCAAGTTGCGCCGCAACATGCCGGGCAGCACCGAAGGCAAAACAACCTTGGGTGGACTCAAAATTTCAAGGTAAAAAACATCACTAACATTTTCGGTTGCGCAATTCAACTAAAGTTTTGAGTTTTAGAGTCGCGGTTGTTTGAAGGGTTCTTCTTACCGTAACCTCCACGCTAATTTCTGTTAGCCTTTCACATTATACATTCGTTAACTTCTTAAAGAGAGTGCACTATTTTTAGGTGAAATTATATGATTTGTTTGACCACTCTGGTGTTTCGATGTTCACTTATATGTTTCGTTTTGTGTTTCAGTTTTACAGTTCATTCCAACCGAGAATGACTCGTTTCCTGTCAAGTCAAGTCAAGTCAAGTCAACTGTATTTATAGAGCACTTTCAAACAGCCATCGCTGTATACAAAGTGCTGTACATGGATCAATTGAACATATGTATGATAAACAGTAAAACAAATCGGTAATAAAGACGGTAGAAAGCACCAAACAGTAAAACCGAGAACAAATCTAAGTCATAAGTCATACTGAGTCGAATGCCAAAGAATACAAGTGAGTTTTGAGGAGGGTTTTGAAGATGGGCAGCGAGGAGG
>CAAKHF010002811.1:15461-40573 GCA_901007745.1 Hippocampus kuda
ACCCCCCCCCCCCCACCATCCCGTTATCCCTTGCCCACTGAGGATGCATGAGTCCATCTGACACTTCCTGATTCTCAAAACAAGCCTGGAGAGTGAGGTCATGCTGGCAACAATGACCATGTGGCTGGTCGCAGATGTGCATCTCTTTCTCGTTTTTTTGTTGTTTTTTTTTTAATTTACGGCAAGAGCGATCACGCCACCGCCAACGGTGGCGTCCTTCCTTTACGATGCTCAAAAGTGCAATTTTGTCGTCTTGTTATTTCTCCGGTCCGAGATGAAAACCTCGAACGTGAGGCTAATGCAAGTTTAATGAAAGGCTGTGTGATGTGGCTCTTTGGCATGAGTCGCGAGGTGATTTTTTTTCGTGAAGCGGAGCGGGCCAAAGCACGCGGAGGCCGACTACTCTTTAAAACCCAGACCCTCGCAAAACCCACACGCCTCTTTCCTAGGGAGACCGGCAGCGCAAGCAAGTCCGGCTGCGGAAATGACGATGAGATTTTTTGAACTCCCAGGTAATTCCAGTAGAGGGACCAAGAGGTCAAACGCGAATAAGGCCTTCGGTCAGATATGCGGCTCATACTTTTTCCAGGATGACAAACCATCAATCGACATGTTTCCTAAGGGCAACAGTTACAGACAGGACATGGTTCCTGAGGAGGAAAGCCCAAGAAATAGAAGCCCATCTGCTTGTTGCTCCTCTTGTGGACACTTCCATGTCACGGCTCTCTTGGCCCCCCTTGGTATCCCCGATGCCAAGTTTCCTTTCCAAAACCCAAGGACTTTCCGTAGCGGGACATCCTCCCAGCTGAGGGAATGGAAGGGAGTTGCTGAGCAAGAGACGTCACACGATCGCAACATCGGATCGTTTCGAGGTCAAAAACGTGAGCAGTTTTTTTTTTTTAAACTGCAACACATACCTTGAAAAAGAGAGGACGTCCTAAAGATTTGAGTTTATTTTAGAGGATTTATTCCTCAATAGGTAGAGTTTACGTCCTAAAAAGTAAGTTGTGTCCTGAAACTCGGCTAATTTGGGGACTGTGGAACAACCAGAGGTCAGCTATGGGAAATTAAGCTGAAGCAACGATAATATGGCGCAACTCAAAGCAGAATGGCACGCATCGTTTTGGGTTGATGTAACGTACTCCAAGTCGAATTACCAAACTCGAGTTTAACTTTGTGGATGCTTTTCAAGGCCTGAAAAAGTCACCATAAAAACGTGAGCTAAGTGAAGAAAGGACGGGCTTCCTGGTGAGCCCCTGGGGTGGAGGACAACAAGAGGTCAAAGTCAACTCACATGCAGACCGTGCCCGAAAAATGTTGGCTCAAGAGAAAACACCAAAAAAAAAAAAAGTATCCTTGTCAGCTTTTTTTCTTTTTCATTGGTTTCTAAAATGTTGTTGGTCCTGGATTGCCTTTATATGGACATTCCAGGACACTCTGGGCTTCTGGCAGTGGCATTTTAATCTTCCTTAAAAGTTGGATTATTGTTTTATTAGTGTACCGGATCGGCTTCGGTCTGACTGGATCAGAGCTCAGGCAAGAAGCTCCAGAGCCATTGCTTTCTAGAACACTGAGGTCTGTTTTTTTATTTTTTATTATTGTCTCCATAGTTGGATCATTGTTTTATTACTGTTAAATTAGTTTAATTTGGGGTAAAGGTTTAGAGAAGAATCTCGAGAGCGGTTTCCAAGTACCTGATGTAACAGGCGGGAGGTTTTTACAATAGGACACAGCAGTGACATGGCATCCCGCACGGACAGGTTACAAAAAAAAAAAAAAAAAAAAAAAAAAACACATTGAAAAAAAAAAAAAAAAAAAAAAAAAAACAACTCATTGGAAAGCAAAACAAAAACAAAAAAAAAGACTGCAGTGAAAGTGACAATGTGCACTTTCACTGAATGACTCAGCACCGTGTCTGGTGTGACACATTAAATTTGCAACATGACTAGTGACTGCCAGCCTTGTGGAATTTTTGAAACAAAAAAACTAAACAAAACAAGAAATGAGAATTTCAAGCTCCTCTAAAACCCCCCAGAACAAATTAGGCCCCGCAGGAATCTGTGATTACGGGATTTGCCTCAAGTTTGAAAACTCTCCGCAAAATTGAAAGCTATCTGTGGAAAATACGGGCGAACTGCAGAACGTTATTTACATGTCGTTTTCATCATCGTGGACAGACAAGCTGTGTTCACACTTCAGGGCGTGACACCCAATTCACCCAATTTTTTTTTTTTTGGTTGAATCCTTTTGATGTTCTTGCTCACATGATAAACCAAATTGAGTCCTCTCATGCAAACAGAACGTGTCCGTGATGTGACACGCACCCCCTTAAAGCACGACGTCAAGTCACAAACACGCAAAAGACGGCGATACGTGCGGCCATGTTTACTGAAGTAAATATGAGCCAAAGCATCGGGGTTCATTTAACATCTTATATCGACAGAGGGCGATGCAGGCGGGGTCGAAGGGGGATTATTACGGGGGAAAAACAGCAAAGCTTTTCTTTCTCTTCATTTTATGGAGACGTCCAGTAAAGAGGACGTCACGTAACGGAGACGTCAAGTAAAGACGATGTCACAACAATACTGATGTTGATTATTTTATAACCACAATATTTTGGTTTTGCAAATGATTTCCCAAAAGAATTTTTCCTTAATTAGTCCATTCATTTTTCAACTGATCATTTTAGGTCTTTTTTTTTTTTTAAACACCCACGGAAAATCAACTTTCAGGCCGCAGAATCAAGATTCGCTCTCCGTAGAATAAGGAATGTTCTGCGCCGATGCAACACTTTTTCTCTGCAGATTCTCAAGGGATGATGAAGAGATTCTCAATCTCTTCTCAATGAAGAGATTGACGGAAAAAAAAAGCAACCGGTCACTATTCTACTGCCCACACTGTTCTTCTCATGAATAATGTTACATTTGCGCGATTTAGGTTGGGTTTGTTGGGGGGGGGGCAAAGGATGAGGGATGAGTAAAAGGCGGAACAAAAGGGTCGAGGAGATATATTGGTGACAAATCAAGATATACGATTTTACTCTCAATTGAAATCAATTTCTCCAGAACCCTTCATGTGACTTTCAAAATGTTTTTAACTCAGATTGAATGGGCTAATCTAACCAGATTCAGCATTTTGTCAGTCTGTCATTTTTGGGAAATCTTTTGTTTTTCGTTGCCTGGTTGGGGGCGAGGGGTCGTTGAGATCAGGGATTGGTGTTAATATTTGCCAACTGTAGATTTGTGAAGCCCGTTGAGACTCTTTTGTGACTAAGAGTGATAGCGCTAACAAATAAACTTGACTTGTCACGTTGCTATTTAAATGCTTGTCGCATGGTGAACGCTGCAGTGTCAACCAAAAAGGTGGAGCAAAACGAGTCTCGGTCAGTCATGACAGTTGATTCATCACATTTTAGGAGGGGTGTAATGGTTTGAAGGAGGGGGGGGGGGCTAAGTTAGGCCTAAGTTAAAGCCTAAGTTAGGCGGCCAAACCCCGGGTAACAAGTCTATTTTTTTTTAGGTGGACTAGAATGACGTGTAATTGCACATCCACTACACTAGGTGATAGTTGCACTCATTTATTTTTAAGCGCATATTTTTGACAACACATTTCCTACTATTCTGCAAGTTACTGGTGAGACATGACGATACATTAAGAGTCTTCGTGCAAACGAAACGTCTCGACGCAATCGGAACCGCATCAATGCATTTCACATCAGCCAAACGTACTATGCAGGTATGAAGGGGGAGTGTTCTGCAAACCTTATGCATTGCGAGTAGACCTTTCCACAAGACAACCAATAAACTTGAGCCCAGACAGACCACTACAAGTAGACTCACGTTTGGTGGCGTTAATAAGGTTCTTGCCATCTTTGTACAGCTCCTTAATGAACCTGTTGGTTTTGTCCAGCTCCGCTTCGTGAGCCTTAATCTTCTCCCTGAAGCAGGGGCTGTCCAGATAGCATTCGCTGAATTCCAGCGGGTGAAGTCCCATGTCTCCGTAGGCTTCTCGACTTCTTTTGGAGGGGGGGAAAAAAAAAGGAAAATCCGGGATAAAACCTATACTTTTTGGGTCAGCGGCATAGCTAGTTAGCTTCGGAGCGGCTAACGTCGGTTAGCATGGTTTACTACTTGTATCACGCGCGCGCGAGAGTTGCTCTTTAGTGGTCAAATTTTAAGGGCAAAGAGGAGCTAGCAAAAGCGAGGCGCGGTGTTGTTCAGAAACGGGTCGAATCGGTAGAAGAAGGTCCACACCAGGGCGGTTGTCAGAAAGCTGCCGCGTGCATGTTTTCTTTGCCCTCAATAGACGCACTCCACCTAGCAAAGTGACAGATTGAGAAACTCTGCTGACAACTGCGTGCGTGTAGGTGGAAACTTCAACCAAAGAGTGCTCAGCGCTGTTGAGAGAATCTATTCCTTACCACTTCCCCTTTTGCATGGGAACTCAACAAATCGCAATCAAAAAAGCACGGTTGAGATAACACGGTTAAAAAAACAAACCAAAAGAACACTAGTGGTAACCTTATTAATGTTCAAGCTTCTAACCTAAGTCACTTATTCAAATAGCCTCGTATCTTATGGGCTGGCTAATAATGTGACGTCGTGAAAATTATCGTGAACACTCTTGGTCTCGTCGAGGAGCATTAGGGCATCCAAATCCGCCCCCAGTTTAACCCTCTACTCTCGCATTTATCTATTTAGTTATCGAGCCATCTATTTTCTAATGTGCTTTTCCTCACAAGGGTTGTGCTGGAGCCTATCCCAGCTGTCTTTGGGCAGTAGGCGGGGGACACCCTGAACAGGTTGCCAGACAGTCAAGTCACAAAGCACACATGGACGAACTAATCCGAGGGACTATTCAGTGTGTTCCATTAACCTGCCATGCATGTTTTAGTCATGCCACGTTGACACCCCCCTCACCCCCCCCCAAAAAAAAAAAAAATCGAATGAGCATGTCAGAAAAGTTATAGGACTGATGTCACAGACAATACATTTCAAATCAAAACTAAACACTACAAGTTTTCCCCTTCATCCTATACTGGAGGTATTCTCCAAGGATCCTCCACCTCTGTCGTCATGGCCTTCTTGGAGTTGTCTCGTCTTGAAAATCCCACAGAGACAGCTCAGGTGTGATTGAGGATGCTTTTAATGTTCTCGGCCAGGAACTGCGTGATGCTCAGACGTGTGGGTTGTCCTGCCACAGCTCACACATCTTCTCGCACACTGAATGAAGCAACCATTTTTGGTTTTTTTGGAGATGTGCTAGTTGACAGTCTGGCCCAAGATGAAGGGGAAACCCATTATAATTTGGATTGGAAATGTACCCTTTCAGACATCAGTAATATCAGACATATCTCGTGCATTTTGGTTTAAAATGTGGGCGTTCCCTATGCTAGCTGTAGAAAGACTGCAAAAGGTTGTAGAAAGACAGTATTAGCAATATAAGGGTAATAGTACTGAAAATACATTTAAGTAATCACTTAAAAAAGTACATTTTGAGGTTGCACATTGTGTAAACTAACTGCAATTTGAGGCGCTCTGAATAAAAATGAATGCAATCAATGATGCAAAAAATGACCACGAATAAGCCTAAATAGTACAATAAAAGAGCTCAGGTTCTCAAGCCAAACACGAATTAACGCTGTCATTGTCATGGCTGTTTCTAATTTTAGTTTTCGAATTGTTTTTTTGTCTTTGCAAAATAACGTTTTCGACGTTTTTAAAATCGAGGAGACTACGTATTGAGGGGGAACCTTATTTTCTTTAGTGTTGAACACCCGAGTAGATTTACCGTAAGGACACGGCTAGCTCCATAGTGCTATTAGCTCCGGTTTACAACGCGGCCAGTGTATTTGAATTGAAGGGGGCAAACCTTACGTATTGGTGGTTTCTTTCTGCTTGTTTGGAACCAACTCCGAGATGCCTCCTTGGAGAAGAAGAGCCTTCCGGAGGCTTATCATTAAAGACATATTTTGACGTAAAGCGTGCCCGAAACGTCAGTCAAAACGTCGTTCGTATTGTTTACTTTTTGTTTTGAAACGACAACAAGCACCGCGTTGCAGAGATTACCTGGCTGTGATCGAAACTCTTACGGTGGGTCAACAATAGTGACGCGTGGCGAGTTGCATTTTTTTAAATTAATACATGTCCATGACGCATTATTCAGATCATTTGGTGTGGTGTATTTCATTAACACATAACTTGTTAAAGAGTACAGTATCCCAATTTTAGAGTACTGTATGTCAATCTGCCCATGCTCAAATGTGTGTCCTCGTAGTGACGCTCCTTGCATACACAAAAACTAATAATAAAATCACATGATAAAACAAAACAGCAGCACTACTTGAGCAGTGGTTTGAAAATATTGCCTGAAAAAACTTTAACATGTCAAGATCAACAACAACATACAATACAATACATACTGATTTATAGTGTAACATTCTGAGATAAACTAATCATACATTTGCTGGGTTAAAATTACAATTTTATAAGATTAGTAGCAAAACATCACAATATTAAAATGATAATATAATGACGAATATACATTTTGCAAAAATGTTATTTTTTTATTTGTTTAATAGCGAGATGTGAAAAATAGAATATTAAAAGAAAATAGGCGATGAAAAGCATGAGGTAATAAGTTCAATTTTCTTTTTCATTTTATGGGGCGTGAATGTGAATGCGTTCCGAAATGTCCCGTCACCATTCCAGGGGATGCCTAATGCCAGCGCGAAGCCAAAGCACAGTAGCAGGAGAACCCGTAGGCGTCCTCGAGAGGACCCGGCCAGGAATGAACTGCTGGCCAGCTCCTTGGAAAGTGCCCAACAGTGCCTCTTCAGCCAAGACTATGGGCCCGCATTTGTGCACTACCTTTTGGTCCTCAACCTGGCGCCCGAGTTCAAGGACTTTGCCCGGGTAATGTCTGTGAGCACGCTGCTAAAAAACAAAAAAAAAAACCTAACAGGGTGGCACTAGTGTTGTCATGATCGCAAAATTCTGACTTTTCTTTTCTGACTGATACCTCAATGCCAATACTGAAACACTCATAAAATTCTAGGAGTCCTTCCGCTTCACACTCTTTAAATGGGCCGAGGAGCTGGACTCAGCGGGCCGCATTCAGGACCTCTTTGGCTGCTACGAGCAAGCACTGGAGCTCTTCCCTGCAGACGAGCTCATTCTGAACAGCATGGGCGAGCACCTCTTCAGGTATGAGCTCCTTTATTGATGGTCATGCAACGTAACAGTTTCCACTTTGTGTATGGAAAACGACCACACAGATATGTTTTAAATCCCCTGACAGTAGCTCAGGGGTGTCCAAATTGTATTTTTTGTAGTTCCAGCGTCCCTCACTGGGCCATCATGACGGTGAAACTAAATAAATATTTAATCGTCTTTTGTGTTCTGACATATACACCACAAATTGATGGCACGCTAATTTCAAAATCCGAATTCAAGGATAATAGTTGAATTATTGTTGAAGCCACTGTAAAAAGGGGAACAAAAAAAAAATCATCACCATTGTTTATCATTTGTGACACATAAAAATGGAAAGTTTTGGCACAGATTTTAGCAAGGGTCATGGAACTTGACACACATGATTTGCTTTCACGGGCTACATAAAGTGATCTCACACCCCCCGGGCCTTGAGTTTGATACCTAAGGCTTGGCTAAATGCTAACAAATAACGTAAAACACCATGGATGCTATTTGTTAGCTCATCTGGCAACGGATATTTGAACACAACTCATGGAGACAGAAAATGCAATGACACTCAGAGGCATATATTCTTTATCCTTTGTAAAAAACAAACAAACAAAAACCAAAAAAAACAATATTACTCTAGCTTACTGAGCCACTTACTGCAGATGTGAAAGTGTACTATGTTTCTGTTAGCATGACTGCATTACACGTATATTTCTCTGCTCGCTAACTGACGTGCAATTAGCCAGCTTGGTGAAGAAGTGCTGCCTGTGCCAATGAAAATCCAACACGACCTATTGGGGACACCATTTGTCAACCATTTTTTAAAAACAACTCAGAATGGGCTTCCGAGATGAAGCGGCAGGCCATTTCTTCAAAGCCCTGAAGCTGAAGCCCGACTTCCCGGAGGCCAGGGAGAACTTTTACCGTGTGGCTAACTGGCTGGTGGAGCGCTGGCACTTCCTCATGCTCAACGACCACGGCCGCAACCGCAAGTACCAGCAGGCCATCCAGAAGGCGGTGCGCGGCGGCTGCAACACTGTACTGGACATAGGTACTGGCACTGGGATCCTTGGGTGAGATGCAGACACTCGGGTATGTTTTGTGATTGGGCGCGACCTTGTCGTACCTCATCGTTAACGTTATTCCCGACAATTTTCTCCATTGTCAGCATGTGCGCTAAGAAGGCGGGGGCCACCGAGGTTTACGCCTGCGAGCTTTCCAAGACTATGTACGAGCTGGCCTGCGAGGTGGTGGCGGCCAATGGGATGGACGAAGGCACCAAGATCCTCCACATGAAGTCTTTGGAAATGGAAGTGCCGAAGGACATCCCACACAGGTACGCACATGGTTCTTTTGCGAGGATGGAAAAGCATTGTATTTGAGTTCGTAAATTCGTCACATGACCAAACTCAAAACAGGTGAGCCACGATTTGTCATTCATTGGACATTGGTCGTCCCCACGCGCACTCTAACAATGAGATGACCACTGCCACCTACTGTCGTGTATGTGAAATTGCAATACATCAAAAAAACATGTTCCCCTTGTGTCACACAAATGCCCCCTCGTATCGCTTCCAGGGGGGGGCCTGTCCTACCATTTGAGAATTGATCTCATGTAATCTATTAGGGCCTCACAATATATCGAAAAAATATTGTCATTGGGAAAATGCAACATGCAATGTGCGTATTGCAAAGGTGTGCAATAAATTATGACTTTCATATGCGTTGTATGCAATTGTCTCACTTTGACCAATCAGATGCAAACTTAAGTAGGCATTGTAATCCAAGAGTAGAACCGTATCTCGAGGCATTACTAACACTACATAAGAAAGAAAAAAAATCTGTCTCTCCAGCCGACCCTCCTCCTAACTCGTCCCCTTTCATTTGCTTTGTTGATCTGCCAGAGTGTCGCTGGTGGTGACGGAGACGGTAGACGCTGGCTTGTTCGGAGAAGGTATCATCGAGAGTCTCATCCATGCCTGGCACCACCTGCTCCTGCCGCCGCAGGTAACGACAAAGGCAGTCATGGAAGGGAGTCCCAATATAATGGATGCTCTCGTTTTCACTGATAAAATACCCACAGTCACAATGGAAATGTGCTTCTGATGGCAAAATAATGGAGTGAGAAATATCACCATTGCCAGAGTTTTACATTTGACAAACTATTTGCACATTATTTAGTAGTAGTAGTATTTAGTAGTGTGTGTGTGTGTGTGTGCGTGTCTGTACATTACATCAATTCTACATCTAAATATAACTTTTCCAGCTTGATAAATCGTTTTTATCAGCCCAATCCCCTAAAAATAAAATAAAGAATTTGAAAAACAACATTTTTGACGGCAATTGACGTCAGTGGCACTCCCCTTTTGTGAAGTGAGCTGCCATCTTGCATTGCTGCATCATAGTCATTTGTGTTGTGTCTTCATACAGAGTGGGGAGACTGCATCCACGGACCCTTCTGCGACCGGGAGGGTCATCCCCGCCAGAGCCACCGTCTTCGCCATGGCTGTGGAGTGCATGGAGATCCGTCGGCACAATAAGTAAACAAACCGTATTGTTCAGGGATAAACCTCTGAAATGAGCTTGCGATTTGGTTTGGATTTTAAGACGTAGAAGAAGAACTAATTTTAAACTGAAGAAGTGGAAACTCCCTCTGTTGGCTGTGCAGCCAATCATTAACATCACACACACAATGTACATGGACACAAAAGGCCAAAACAATCTGAAGAAGGGCAATAAACCAATTTTATTTATTCATTGATTTTTTTTTTTTGTCTGTTTTTGGTTCAGACTTTGCGTGTCGGAAGTGGGCGGTCTGTCATTGGCGGCGGCCGAGCAGCTGCGCAGTCCGGTGAGCTGCAGCACTGAACCGGATGACTCCATGGAGCCGTACACCACCGAGAGACTCGGCAGGCTGCCGGGAGGCTACACGGCCCTCACCGAGCCGTTCACCGTCCTCCACATCAACTTCAACCACGTGCAGGCGAGCCGACATTTGAACACTTTTCCGAGAGACGGTTTGTGTGTGTGTGTGTGTGTGTGTGTGTGTGTGTGTGTGTGTGTGTGTGTGTGTGTGTGTGTGTGTGTGTGCGTGCGTGCGTGCGTGCGTGCGTGCGTGTGTGTGTGTGTGGAAGAGCTTGTCTGTAGTTTTAAAAACATCATAGCTCAGATTTTGTCAAGTCTTCTTACAAAGGGGAGAATCCCCACCTTGACAATGTATTTTTTGTTTCCCACTACCTAATTTAGACATTAAAAAAAAATCAAATTCTTTTTAGAGGAGTGTGGACTGGAACAAAGAAAAACGAATTGAGGGGAGGGGCTTCATAGATCAAGCCATAACTTTGTCTAATGGCAAAATTAATGATGTGCCACCATCTTGTGGCATTTCTTGGCCATTGCCTTAAAAATGGCCAATTGCTTTAAAATATAGATTATTATACAGTGAGCAGTTTTAATTCTTACGGGTTAAAACGATCATTTGAAAATGTATTGAAGAAACTTGCAGTCTCAGAAAAATAGAAAGGTAAAAATAAATAAAAGTGTTTAAACCTATTACTATGAACAATATTATCATACTTGTTAAATATACTTACTACTACTAACAACATTTCCACAAATACTATAAACATAATTCAAGAAAAAAAACTGTAATACTGGTCGTCAAATAACCACTGCCTTGAAAGAAATAAAGGAACCTTTTCAGAAATAAGGCCTTAATTATTCTTACAAATACACTTTACTGATGACTGTTGCGAAAGAGCTCTTAAAAATGTAGCGACGCGGTAAGCAACATTGCCATATGCACTTTGTAAATGTACAATATTTGTCACAAATGTTTTGATCAAAAATGGGGCCCTAATAACCACACCAATGAATCATCCAAAACATAATGACTTCACTGGCGTTGGTCTCGTGGAAGCAAAACATTTTGCATCATGTTTGGCCTGCCGGGGATTGTCTCATTCGTGAGCTCCTCGCAGATTTTATTATTAACAAGTTTATCAGACGAGCACAGACGCTGCGTCGCTCGGCAATTGGACTGCAGACAAGCGGACGTAATTTATTCATCCTTGTCACGCGCTTAACTTGTTTGAAAGGGAATACAAAAGGAATGAACAGTAGCGATGACTTGATGAAGTTTTTTTTTTTTCACAATAGAACTTTCGCTTGGAAAACTATCGTCAGACCTAGCTAACTTCATCAGTACAGTAAAAGCAAGACGTAGAATTAAATTAGATTGCATTAAGTTAATTATAACATTTGTAAAGGTGTATAACTTATAATTCCTTCAGTACCTTTAATTGCCACTAGGTGACTGTATTGCACTGTGAATACCTTCCAGGCTATCTCGTTTGACTTTATTTTAGGTTTATTGTCAAGAGACTCACACTTGTATGAAGGATGTCCAATTTGTTACATGTATTTTTATTTTTTTGCTCCACCTATACATATGTACGTAATTTGAACGGTTTTCAGAAAAAAGCCCCCACAATAAATACAAGAGGATTCAACCTTTGTGGATTAACAAGATCAAGAAAAAAACGAAAAAAAAAATACAGTCTGGCAAGTAAAAAAGTTTTTTGGAAACAAATAAACATGTACAATTTTTTAAGGGGTCACCTTTACCCAATGACATAACATGAACATTAAATCCATGCCTGCACTGTTAATAAATGTTCTTTAATGATGACAATTTGTACCTGTGACCTATTAATTTGCCAAATGTGACCCACTTGGTTTTGGTTTGCCTGTAGGGCTTTTAGATCCCAAAGTTGAAGTCAAACATAAGAATATTGTATGTCCTTTGCAGGAGCTGGAAGGTCTGAGCTCCAGGCCGGTGCAGCGGGTGCGCCTACCAGTGGTGCGGGAGGGCGAGCTGGACGCTCTGGCGGTGTGGTTCCAGCTGCACCTGGACGAAGAGAGCAGCCTGTCAACGGGACCCCATGAGGACACCTGCTGGGAGCAAGCCATCTACCCTGAGCACACCACCAAGGGTAAAACAGGAATTTGTTCATTGCACGGCGCCAAATCACCACCAATCACTTCTCAGTCAAGGAAGAAGAACTCCAAGGGACAAGGGATTGCGCCAAGTGGTGTCTCACATCAGTCGGGGGTTTGGTGCCCTGCTCAAAGGCATCCTGGGATTGATTGGGAGTCTCTCCAGCATCCATTACAAGTATTTTAGTCATTAGTCAGTTGTCATTTTATTTTACCAAAATTCCGAATTGGCAGCAACCTGAAAAATGGAAAAATGGAGTCAGACGCGCACTTCGTTATCCTACAGACGGCAGCTGACTTAACTGTCGCCGTCGTCACGGGAATCCGTCAACATTCATGCCCATCAACATCATCTGCTTCTTCCCGTCCGCTGTTATTTGTGCGCCGTGATCGGCTGTGACGCTCTTTAGCGATCATGAAGTATGCGTATCGCTCTCATCTTGACGTGCAGACATGAACAGATGTTATTCCTGAAGGAATCCCACACCACACCTTACCCCGCCCCCTGTCCTTTTGAATCTCATTGCTCTCCTTGTCCTGATCTTTGATTCCACTTCATTTAGAATTCAGTCATCATCATGCCTCAATCAACAGTAGCTTGATTGCTAAAAAAAAGCCCCCCCCCCCAAAAAAAAGTACTTTGTATGCTTGCATCACAGCTATATGCGTTATGCTAACTTAATTTTAATTGTATTTTTCCCGTCAGGTTTTCTCCTAAAAGGCGGCGACGAGCTGATCGTGGAAGTGTCCTGCCGGGACGCCTACCTCAGGCTGTGCAGCGTTTCTGTGCTGCGAGCCGGTCAAGAAATCCGTCTCGGCACGTCTCCGGACCGTCGCGACTCCGACGACTTCGTCCCCAACGCGGAAGCGGAGCTGTGCAGTGCCCTGGCGTCGCTCCAAACGCGGCAACGCCAAGACGTCTGCATGTTGGAGTGCTCGGAAATGGCGCTCTTGAACAATTCCGACTACCATCAGAGCTTTGCCGGCGCCTTGTCCAAACTCATCAGACGGTTGAAGGCCCAATCTCGAAGTCTGCAGGACCCTTCCGGTGTTCCTTCGCAAGTTCGTGAAGTATGCAGTCGTATGGAATTTGATTGAACGAATTTCCAGGGCTTTCAAACCAGGGTCCAGGGACCACCTATTGTTCTTGAGTCTTAACCAATGACTCCTTCCATCTTAGGTTTGACCATTTCAAAGTGTTCGGGCTGAACGATTCTGAAATATAATCTATTTGCAATTATTGTGATTTTTCAAAGTCCTCTTTCCATGTATTTCTTTTAAACAAACCCAATCAATAATTTGAATTACAAAAAAACTCAATTTTTTTTTTTTATATACATACAGCAAATGTTTTGGTCTCATTGGTTAGGCTTGGTTTAAAATTATGTAAAAAATATATCATACATTGTCATTTGTAATGCATAGGAACCCTTCACTGCGGACCCTTTGTACGTTCTGGATGTGTCGGAGGGCTTTTCCATGCTGTCCCTCATCGCTGCCAGCCACGGTGACGTGAAGGCCTACAGCTCGGTGGAAAAGAGCAAGCAACAGGAAGTGCTGGAACGCCTTGCGCGCGCCAATGGCGTTCCGGAGGGCAGCTTGGAGTTTTGGCTCAACCATGGCGAGGATGAGCAGGGTGAGCTACAGAGGCCCTCACGCGAGAAACTGTGGAGCGCCATCTTCCTGGACTGCGTGGAGACGTGCGGGCTCGTCAGGCAGAAGCTGATGGAGAAGGCGTCCCTGGCTAGGTGAGGCAAGAGGAATGTGCAGTGTGGAGTCAACATTTTCTTATTTTACGACCTCCTGCGACGTTCCTATTTTGCATTTCCCAAGATGTCTGCTGGAGTGCGGCGGTCGCGTCTTCCCACATAAATTGATGATGTTCGGCATGCTGGTGGAGTCAGACACGCTGCTGCTGGAGAGTGCCGTCCAGGGCCGCGAGGCCACGCTCGGCTTCAACATCGCACCGTTCATCAATCAGTTCACCGTAAGTCGCCATAAAATGCCTCCCGCAAATAAACACCATCCACTGTCAAGCTATCCACTATCTGTCATTTCATCTATCTGCTGCGACTGTCTGAATTTAGACAATAAACAGCATACATTTAGTAAAATCTCTCTCTCTCTCTCTATCTCTCTCTCTCTCTCTCTCTCTCTCTCTCTCTCTATATATATATATATATATATATTTTTTTTTTTTTGGGTGTGTGTGTTGCTCAAAATCTGCATCTCAATTGCCAATGTGTGACACCTGGTGAAGATTTTTTAGCTATTTAAGCCCCTGTAAGCAAAAACTAATGGGGCGACGCTGTAAGCTAATATTGGTTGTTCTACGTAGAGGATAAATACTACCTGACTGCAAATATTGCCTGCTTACAATATGTTCTTAAAGGCTTAAAGCACAGGTGTCAAAGTCAAGGACCGGGGGCCAGATCCGGCACGCCACGTCATTCTATGCGGCCCACGGATGCAAATCATGTGTGTCAACTTTCATGATCCTTGCTGAAATCTGTACCGAAATGTCAAATTGCTATAGGTAATAAATAATGTTGAGATTTTGCATTGGCCCTCTGAGGAAAGCTGTAACTCCGACGTGGCTCGCGACCAAAAAATTTTTTGACACCCCTCGCTTAAAGCAAAACAAAAAAAAAAAAAACAATCAATTAAAAGATGGCGACCATCTCGAAAAACTTTTTTCACAATTTTCACAAGCCTTTTTCAAAGTGACTGTAAACGATTCAATTATCAATGAGTACTGCATGCTGTGTACCCAGTTCCGTACAACTGTCTCGACCAATCATGTTTTGTGTATCAGGTTCCAGTCCACGTTTTCCTGGATTTTTCCACGTTGGCGTGTCGACACCTCAGCGAACCGACCGAGCTCTTTGTTCTGGACCTCATGGACTCTAACGCTAACTACGATGAGAGGGAGGTCCAGGTGGGTTGCTGTACATACAGAAAGACGGAAACAAGTTGAAAGCTATCAGAATAATAATTAGCCAACAGTGTGACACAAAATTATACAAGCAACATGAATAAAGTCAAGTCAAATAAGATCCAAATATAAGTCATTTTCTTGACCAAATGGTTTTCTATACAACCGTTCTACTTAGGTCCAGTCGACATTGTCAGGGAGAATCACTGCGGTGCCTTTCTGGTACGACATCCACCTGGATGAGGACACTCGTGTCAGTACGCTGGCCCCGAACTCTCACTGGAAGCAGGCTGCCGTGGTCCTGCAGCGCCCACTTGAGGTCGTGGCCGGAGAGACGGTCCGGCTCACTGTCAAGCTCCGCAACAGCAGCATCTCCATCGAGGTGCGGAGAGATGAGTGATGTTGCAACAGAGTGGTAGCATGAATTGTTTTTCAACTGTGCCACTTGGCCTTTTCGCGTTGCGTTCAACTCTGAAAAACTAAGAACAAAAAAACCTACATTTTAATAATAAATACAATTGGGAAAATATAAACGGTACTGTCTTTTTATGAACAAACCACCATTTGTTGTTTTATTGGGGAAAAAATAAAGCTACGGAAGGCATTAGAATGAAGGGGCACACTGAAAAGAGCAACAGAAGTTTTTTATTGACCCGTTGCAGCTACGTCACGTTATCACGTGAGTGCACCATGTCGTACGGCAACAGTAAATGACTGCCGACTTGAAGTGGACGGAAAAACGGAGCGATTTAGCGACTGATAAGTTATTTTTGCCCATCTAGCCATGACATCCACCTCTTCAACAGCTGTGTTCACTGTTTTAAACAAATCACATAGTTTTTGATTGACAGCGCACCCCCTTTATTGTAATGCTTTCAATGCCGTATCCACTTACGCTGGAGCCGATATAAAAGTCAGGACTCAAGCCAGTTTTTTTTTTTTTTGTCGCTGGCTCTTCCCTTGGACGAGATGTTAATCTCACACCGGAAGGATGGAGGGAATACCTTGTAATGGCAAAAGTAAAAGTTGCTTATGATGCTGCCTTTTTTTAAATTTTTTTTTTACACATTTCATTCTATGTTTGCGCAAAGCAACATGTAGTAACTTAATGATTATGAGTAAAATACATGAACAATGATCTACTCACCTTGTAAAAAAACGATCGCTGCAAATCCTCGAAAACTTGGGAGGGCTTGCTAGTCCTTTCAGTTGATTGCTATTATCCATCGCTGTCTTTAATCTAATCGTTAGGTATGTGATAAAAAGCCCAGTTTGGTTTCCCTCGTCTATAAGTACATCCGACAGCACAGCAAGATGACCATTTTTAGAAGATAATCGCTTTGATAAATGGATACAGGGCTATACGCTTTACGGGAGTTCAACGGTTTCAACAGGCGCAAATAGTTATTTTGCCGTCCGTCAAGGCAAGAGGGGGCCTTCCCACGAAGGCTGTGATGTAATGCGCAAACGGTGAATATAGTACTGGATACATCATCAAACAGTCATAATATGAGAACAAAATTGGAGTGTTTTTTTCTGATAAAAAATGTACGCCTTATCATCACATTCCATCTTCATCCTTGTAATTATTACTTTGACTTTTCAGTGTGGCCCTAAAATACTCTTCTTACATGGCACAAATTGGTACATGACATACATTGTTAACTAGTGAGTAATTTGACCCCGGATGTGCATATCCCTGCAAATCAGTAACAAATGAGGTTGAATGGCGAAGGCGCTATTGCTTTAAATTGTGACTTCAAAGTCTATGAATGAGACGTGTGAGTCAGTTGTGTGATCCCACATAGTGTCATTTCCACACGGAACATTCTTGCAGCTGTCATTTTATGAATTGGTTTGCCATAGTTAGCAAAGTCATCGGGGCCTGCCCGTTCATAAACGATTAGGCCACTAAGTGATGACGATCAGATCCGCTTGGGCTGGCTCTTTGGCTCCGCCGTCACCACCATCGTCATCATCAGCAGCATCATCATCGTCCTTGCTTGCGTCACTTGCGACTTCTTGTCCATGGCCGAGGCCGGCGGGGGCCGACAGGGAGTGCGGCGTCCGTCCCATGCCCTGGTAGTGCCCGCCGGGCGACGGCGGATCAGACGCTGCCTCTCCGATAGCGTCCTGCGAGGCTGACGATGAGAGGAGGCCGGAGCGCTCGCCAGAGCTCTGCTCCTCACCAAAGTATGGCTTCCGGGGGCGACCCATCACTGTTCGACCTGTCAAGTAAGACAGGAAAAGAAAAATTGAGAATCTAGTTTGTTTTACGACTAATGATCTTTTTCACCCCCAATTCAGAATTCAACAACTCTTTGTCTCGGACGTTGCACAAAACTTGAGTCACAAGCGAACCACCTACCAATCATGTTGACTAGCTAACATGTTAACTAACAACTGACGCGCAAACTGATTAACGTTCAGGCTGACTAACAATCAAAGCAACTAAATGACGACAACAGACTAGCTACAGCAACTCGACTAAGAATTGGGGTTACTAAGGAGTGGTGAAGTTAACTAAGATTAGCATGGAGAGCAACAGACAAGCAAACCGACTGTCTGCTTAACTGACTTGCTAACGATGGCCATGTCTAATATTCACATGAATTATTTCTAGTTCCATTTAGTCTATTTTGCAGTTGTTGTGATTTGGTGCGATATTAAAAGAAAAAAAATGGAATTGAATTGTTGCCACTGACCGACATTGCGGACTTGTTCCGAGATGTCGGCCCTGACGTCGGAGACGTCCCACATGGCCATGAAGGAGTCAAAGCAGGAGCCCTCCTCGGCCTCCTGGATGTAAGGCTTGTACGTGAAGCTCACGTGATGAGCTATAGCTGCCAGGAACATCTCCACGCAGATCACAAAGTCCTGAGAAAGACAAAGCATTTCATCAACCTAACTCATGATCGAGTGAATAAATATAAACAAACTAACTAGCGACCACTATTATTTTTGGTGCACACCGAAGAACCGAACGTCAAATTTGAGTTTCCAAACGCTTGGAGTGAGCCACTGGGCACTCGGATCGCGTTTCTGGAAGCTCGACTAATAATGAGAAAGAAAAAGAATGAATGGCAAAGAAAGATTAAATCAAATGAAAGGTGAAAATGACAACGACTAATTTATCACGTTAAATAGCTAACGAACGACAACAGCGAAGAAGGTAACTGACTGACAAACGTCCATGATAACTGCAACCAAGGAGCCAAATGAAAAACTCAAACTGACTAACAACAGTGAACAAGCTAGCTTAATCACATTGACTAATTAGCGAACAAGAATCTTAACTAGAAGTCAAGATGACGAACTACAACGAACAAGCTAACTGACAAATGACCAAGTTAGCTAACTACAGTTGAGAATAAGCCAATTTACTACAACAAAAACTCACAATCTCATTCACGAAAATTGGGGAAAAAAACACAATTTGGTTGACTAACCAACAAACACCATAAACAAGCTAATGAACTAATTTATTTAAAAAGGACACAAAGGGTCTAATGACAATAATCGGTACAAACGGGCTGCAAAATTGATGAATGTGTGCACTTGATTTGTTCACCTGTAGTCCGGTGGCTACGGCCTCCACACTTTGCCAGTCCCACGTGCGTTTCTCTGAGATGACACCCACCTTCACCAGCAAGGCGATGAGCACTGCCTGCCTGGAGAAGAAAAAAACAAATCATTAAGTTGCCACCACTCCTAAATAAAAAAAATCCTGAAATGTTAGTGTTTTTGAAAAACCCCTTGACGGTATTTACCAAAACGAGACGAACACCACCATTTTAACGCACAGGAACTTGCCCACCGGCTTGATGGGACTCAGCTCCTCTCGCAGAGCCCTGTAGAACAGCACCAGGCAGTACATGGCAAACTGGACGGACACAAGATTTGAACATTACGCACACATTGGCGACACGATGAGAGAGACGAATGACGAAAAACGGCGAGTTGACAGTACCAGTTGTGAGATGTTGTTGACGATCACCAGGTAGGTCCAAGCGTTGGTGGAGCTGAAGTTGCCTTCGTCGTACACTTTGCACAGTTGACAGACGCTGTGCGAGGAGACGACGCGTCAAAACGAACGAGCAATATCTCAAAATATGAATGACGTGTGACCTACAGAGCGATAACCGTTGTGACGGGTCGAACCACTGTGTATTGCAGGACTCCCAGCTTGCACCTCAAGAGCAAAACCCTTTGGAGGAAAGGAAACATCTCCCTCAATTAAAATAAATAAATACATTAAATAAAATACTTGTCTGCGAACATGAAGTAAACACACTCTCCCATGGGCCAAGGCGGGCAGCAGCAGAGGGGCGGGAGGTGCTTTTGTTGCTCCTGGACCTCCAGCATCATGACCAAACTCGGGTACTGGTTCTCTAGGTAGTTGAGCAGGAAGGTCATGAAGTTGTAGATCACGTAGGCCTCATAGCACTCGCGGCACGTGTCCACGTAAATGGCGATGTGGGGATATTTCAGGGCAATCCACTGCAAAAGTTTTGAGGAGAAGGAAAAAAAAAGGTCAATGAAATTGGTATATTTGTGGGGGACAGAATGCTTGAACCCTTTCAGGGACAGTAGTGACTACAGTGGACAGCTTATCATGTGATCAGGTGACAGGTTATTATTTTTTAACTGTTACTTTACCTACTTGTGTGCGCTGTCATTAAAAAGGAGTGATAGGTTTTATGATGCCAAAAATAACTCACACTATCCAAGCTGTATATTGGCACCATCCACAATATTCTAGAAAGAGGGGGCAATAAAAGGTAAGGAATAATGATAAAAATAAATGCTGTTTCCAGTACAAGTTTGAAATGCTTCTTTACCTGATGATCGGTTTCTGAAGCTCAGGCTGAGTGTAGTGAACCAAATGCTGCAGGATGCCCCATAATGATATGGGGATGGTCATGAAGACAAATATCCCAGCTATGAACCATGCCTTGTTATGAGTGCCAACCTACCATGAGAATAATAATTTACAACAAGAAAAAAAAAAAACATTTTAGCTAAACATGTGGCTGTCAGGCTGCTGTTGGAGACAATATTGCTGGTAAAGCCCTTTCGTTTAATGTTTTTTCCCCAATACTGTACCAATATGCCAGGCTTTTTGAAAACCCTTTTAAAACAGCCAAAATATGTAAACAATAATAATACAAATACTGTAACACGATATATTTAACAATGATATCCAAAATAATCAACGCAGGTGACATGAACAACTGTATAAAATACCTTTGAATGGTTGGTATTGCCGAATACCTGACCAACATGGCGGCTCTGATGCCAAGCTTTGTTTTAAGCCCCTTCAAAATCCGTACAAGTATGGGAAAACATGATAATGTGATATGACATATTTGAAATCACTGTGACGTAAACAAAAAGTTCATTCGAATAAAATAAGTAGCATTTTAGAAACGTATGAAATGCCCCATAATGCAGCGCGCTCAGGTAATGGCGGTACACTCACTGCCGACTTCTGAAGTTCCCAAATGCACAGCGGCAGGACCACAAGCAGCAGTAGAATATACAACAAGACCACCAAAGGCCGAATCCATCTTCTCCAATTCCCACACGAACAAGGCATCGTGACATGAAGACGCCAGGCTGTTTTTTTAAAAAAAATATTCCGAACCCGAATTCAAGCTTTTCGGGGCTAACAAAACGTTGGACGAACGGCGACCCTAACAAAGGCTTCCAAGTGAGTAAAAGTCGTCGTTATTGTTAGGAAGACATGTTTATTGTCAGCTCATGTGACTTGAATTCCCCTAAGCCGAGTGGCTAGGCTAATGTTAGCTCGGCAGTCGTTTTGCCATGTCAACAAACGACGTACGTGGCCGTATTTAAACTGCTGTCGAAACCCCGTTAATCTTAATGTTATTGAAACGCTATTCAAATAGCAAGACAAATTGTCGATCTTTTGACGAATCCAAATTAGTTCAACTCGGTTTTCTTTGGTGTTAAGGCTCAAAGTTTACTTGTTTCCTTCGGTTGGCTACTTCCTGCTTCCGTGTTTGACCCCTAAGGTGATTGGCGGCATTGTTTGCGTGAGCCAATCAGTGAAGAATGTTTTCAAACAGGGGCGGGAGGGTTTGAAAAGTTTGTTTATGATGTACGCCTTGCACCAGATGGCGATGTTCGTTCACTATTGTTTATCAGTTATGACAGTGTTTTTTTTTTTTTGCTTTGGAAGTTAGTATCTTGAAAATAAATAAGAAATATCACCTTGGTGATAATACAAAAATCTGCTTTCCAAACAAAATCATCTTGAAATGCTTTTACAGGGAGATTTTTCATCATATCTTATGAGGCAAAGCATTCAGAGAAGTCATCAATACAGTCGGGGAGCAAAATCTATAGATACCAGGCCAAGCTGCGTTAAAATGCATTGTGCATTGTGCTGCCATCATAATACTGAACAAAAATAACATAACATAAAAACTATTCACCAGCGGAGGTGAAATATAAATGGAGATTCATCAGCTTCCTGCCTACTAAAGTCTTTGGAGCATGAGTCTCTTCATATTGAAAGGAAACACAGCAGTGTACATTCTGTCCTTTTTCCATCAGTATTTTAAAAGTCCAAATACCATTTGTTCAAACAGGGGAACATTCAAAAATTTTATTCATAGTTCAAATGTCCAAAATGTGTATTTCCCCATAGGAAATAATGCGAATAGATAAATTCCGTTCAAACTGTCTCCATCACCTGAGTACACTCACCTGGTGGTGGCAGTCCTGCATGTTGAACAACAAATGTCACACACAAAAAAAAAAAAAACAACCCAAACAAACCTAAAAACAAATTGTACGACTTTGGAGGTTCTTCCTCCATGCGGTGTATTTGTCTTCACAAAAGGCAGAACTTTTATTCTCTGTAGCAAACTCCCCAACCCAACCGGTTGTTTCAGGACAGATTGTTCATGAATGTTTGACTTTCTCCTTTTGGCTTTTTATGAATAAGACATCGTCTTTGCCACGAGTCACACGAGCAAATGGGTCCCTCCGAGGGACGGTCGAGCAGGGTAAAGCCAAGAGGGTTAGTGTGGATAAACATATGTCGCGTTTAATCACAGCCGAGAGGTGTTTTAGCTTAAAGGATGTGGCATCCGTCCCGATTTGCTTTATTTTTCTTTTCATGTGGCTCGTGCCTCACAGTTGGGCAATATGGTGCTTACCAGAATGCATTACAAAGGAGACAAAACCTTTCTTTCTGACGCAGACGACAATTCGCCGATGTGTCAAACTGCCGCAGTACAGCGCTAACGACTTCAGAGTAGAATTTACTCAATGTCAGAGATACTTTGAAGTATCTGTGTTTGCTATCAGCAGACTTGGGGATTACCCGATGCTTAAGTATGAGGCCGGAATTGGTCAATAATTGATACCTGGTGTCGATACCAATCTCAAACGTCTGCAAGCATGATGACTGTCTTCCTGAAAAAAAAAGTCTCATAATTGGAAATTCAAGAAAAAAAGAATAATGGCATGATATTATAAGAGAACTTTGCAATATTCCGCAGTAGCAACATCGTAATGTTACAAATTGATCATGATTTAAAAATTGTTCTTTTCTTTGTCTAATAGTATTTTGAGTTAGCCGCAGCTTGATCCTGCCTTGAGCTTTTCTCAAGGTGGTACTCCACCATCCCCCCCCCCCCTCCACCCGACCAGAACGGTAATGTTTACAAAGAAAACAGACGCATTCCTGCCACGTTTAGCTGAGAAACGACAAAATCTCAAGCTCCTCATTGATCCTGTTTTTTGGCAACACATGTGACAATCGAGTTACGCGTCTCAAATTCCCACATCCTCTGCGAACGGAGATCAGGAAGCCTTAAGGCCTCAATCGGTCACAGCGGGTCACTGTGTGCTTGCAATCACTCCCAGACGTCTTTTTCTCACAGATGCCGAATGGGGAAACAAGAGCTCTCCTTTTGACTCCCCCTGAGGAGCTGATATTAGCGCGGGCTGGGGAAATAAACTTGCACTGGACCTGGATTTATTGGGATAAGACATGATGCTAACAATGAGAGCAAAGGCAACATATGTACATATTTGGCCAGTTCTTCTGTACACAGTGTGCAAAACACCCCAACTTAAGATATACATGCATCACTCTTAAACACACACTTATAAAAATACATACACTGCTCACAAAAATGGCTTATAGTCGGTTTTGGGGTCAATATTCGGGATGAACCGAAAATAGAAGATAATATTGAGCTGAATTTGAGCGAAGCAAAAATTGCAAATGGGACTCAAACATCAAACAGTCGGACGGGTGCATTCAAATGTTTAGGGAAGCGAAAATACATTTACACTTAAAGGCAGAATATTTCTTTGGTACCAAGTGGTGATGTTGCGAAGGGAATACTTGCCAAGAAATAGACATGTTCGGTTTAGCTTAGCGTCTGTTGCGGCTAACTAGCTCAGCAGCGGAATGGCAAGTTAGCGCGGGAGTTTGCTGTGCTCACGTAGCATAATCGGCCTGGCAACACACACACTGTCCATCAAATATTATTTATCGATTCAATTACTTTTGTACTTACATTTTAGCAAGGACTGAAAAGTTGTTTCGAGTTGTAAGGCTAAGTTATGTTCGTATAAAGCTGACTATCTTCACCAAATATGGAGAACCTTTTAACTTATAAAGGAAACAAATCCATGATGTGGTCATACACAAACAGATAAGCCATTATTTAAAAAGAATAATAAAAATGATTACTAAATTAGCAAAAAGATGTATTTTATTAGATTTTTTTTTTTTTTTTTAAGCAAGTTCGTCTTCTAACAATCTCGCCACCAACCAGTTCCCTTGCTTGTTATTGGAAGTCAATGATCACGTTTCCGAGTTCACTCACATGACGTTCTGCATATCACGGATTGACGCCCATCCTACAAGGTTTTGTAATTGCCTGAAAATGCCACAGGATGGTTGCAAAGCACTTTTTTTGTCATGAGACAAGCTTATACGAAGCCTGACGAAATGAAGCTCCTCCCCTCAGTTCACCTTAGCTACTTTGTAAGGTGTCCCCATCTGGCGCCAAATTACTATTTTATATTAGACATAGCTTTGGCGAGACTACAAAAACAGCAGCTAGGTGAGACTTGAAACTCCAAAAAAAAATCTAATTTGTGAATGAATGAATCATGAACATGCAGGGATGGACTGTATTACTATTCATCTGCCTTTGTCACTGATTAATATTTACTATTACCGGCCAAAAATAAAATCACTTTATAAAAGTGGACATACGGGTACGTGTTTTGTGAATTACACTCGCGAAAATATCGCAAAAATACTGCCACCGTCACATTGTTTCGAGAGGAAATCTTTCCTATGCTGTCTCTGTGACCATTCGTTGAAATATTCAAAGATGCCGAGCGACTTTAAGCTCAAAAGTTGATGACACAATGAGGCTAAATGAATAATGAGTACATCCACGGGCGTGTTCGATGGAGAATTAATCGTCGCTAACACGCTTTCCTGTTTTCCGACTCCTGGGATGGACGCGAGCGCTCGTTTGCCGTCATTTCCTCCGACAGCTGGTTGTCTTCTTTTCCATTGTGCCGCACCGTCCCGCCCTTGTTCTGGAATCATGACGGTATCTCACAGTTCAAATGCATCCCATGACTCGAAGCCCCCCAGGCAACTTTGTCCGTTCCTGTGAAACTTTTTTTTTCCTTGGTGCCTCTGCTAGTGTCATGCAAGGCTGTATCAGTACTCCGAAGTATATTTCTGAAAAAAAAGTGTCATAATAATGCATAGTATATTTTGGAAGCCTAACTGTTTAGAATAGTGTCTCGAGTGCCACATGCTCAGTCGCTGTCTTTCCGCAGGCTGCGATCGGCGAGTAGGTTGTTGGGCTCGGGGCTTTTGCACTGGACACTGGTGCCGTTCATCGCTCCAATGCTGCTCAGCTGGCTGTCCGAGTAGCACCAGCAACACAAACACGACTGGG
>CAAKHF010002812.1:8044-22274 GCA_901007745.1 Hippocampus kuda
TCCACTACTCGAATGTTATCAAATGAGATGTCTTTCTGCTGCAGGCTTACTTCAGAGCAGTTATCAAATATTTTGGATTTTCAACTAAAATATTTTTTACTGACAGTTGTCTTATATAATTGTGTGTGTGTGTGTGTGGGGGGGGCTCTACTTGAGTGTCTCTAAGTGTAGCATGTTGTTTCACTCTGCAGCTCTAGGGCCCACAAAGAATGAACCATGTGATGAAAGTTTAGCAAAAATAACATGTGAGAGGGAGAACTTTGCATCTATATGTGGTTCCTGGAGTGTTTAATTAACTCACCCTTGACTTATTTTCAAAAGCTGATTTGCTCTGGTCACCTCAGCAAACCTCCACAGACATTTGAGGAAGACGTGCTGCAATGCCGGCTCTTCTCAGTCGGAAGATTTTCACTTCATTTCTCACCAGTACGAGGCTTATGAAAAGGCCCATTCACGCTCCACCGGCTTGTATTTTTTAAAAAGAATAAATTAAAAGGCACTCCAAAATCTTATTCGGATGTCGGGAGAGTCGCCGACAATAATTTGGCCTTAGTTTGCCCTGCCCCCTTTGACAGAGTTTCTTTGAAAGAGCGTTGAGTGAAAAGCAAACATATAGATTCATTCATGGGGAGAGTGTTTGTTTTTAGCCAGGGTGCCTGTGCCACAGATGCAGATTCAAAGCTGCATTTTTCACATGGGGTGAAGATGCGAAAGCTTTTTGTCTGCGTGAAAAATTGGAGTAAAAGAGGTCTTTTCGTGGTCTCTATCCATGGTGAATTGGGCTTTACATCCTTCTCAACTCGTTTGCAAATAAAATATATTCAGTCGCCTTGGTGTGAGTTTCCAGGGGTCCAGGGCACATGCATAATTGTATTTTCCATCTTCTCTTTTGTGTGTGTGGTTTCGTGTGCCACTTAAGATATTTATGTTGATCAGATATGTCTTTGCTGTTTCCACACCATAACTGAATGAATGAATTATCTACTGGATCTGGTGTAAAGTGAAAATAAATGTGTCTTCTAAATTTGACACTCCACAGAGAAGAGTGTTGTTAACAACCCGGCCAAATTTGAATGAGTAAAAAAAGATCACAGGCTTTGAAGCTTCAAAATCTTGAAGAAGGGCTCTTCCATAGAGCAACATGGAGACACTCTCAAGCGACCTTGACAGCGCAAAGCCACTGTCTACAAGCGGCCTGTCAAGTCACACTTAAAAAAAAAAGGGATAATTATTTTAAAGAGCCCCCTGCTTCCCCTTTTAGGCAAGATGAATCTTCTGGGCGTATGCATTGCTAGCTAGCTAAATGTATGTCGCGATTGCAACTGTTGATGTCAACAGAATCACTCCAGTTCTTATAGAGTAGGGAGGAGGTGACTCATGCCAGGGCCCAAGTGTGCCATGGGGCCTCATTTTATTCAGGCTAAAAAAAACAGCAACATTTAAATGGTCGAAAAACAGTTACATTTTCTCTCGTCACAACTGACAATAGTTCTCAAGCTGTGTCATGATCCTCTACTGTTGCCCTCTTCCTCTGTTTTTTTCCTTTTCTGATTGCATTCTCCTTGGAAGAGTGTTGGTGGGTGGAGCCTTCTGCGTCACACCTGCTGGCAGTTTTAATTAGCATCTCCTTTACACAAAGGAGAGGCAGACGAAAGATGGTGAACTAGTGCTTTGTTTTGCTCATGCCTGTTTGCCTCAGCATTAGCTCTTACTTGTTCCTGTTCCCTTTTAGCATCGTGTCTGCCGGAAGTTTCTTTGCATATTTTCAGCAGTTATCTTCAAAACCTATATAATGTAGAAACAAGTCTCCGAATTCACTTTACTGGGTCTTTAAATCTTGGATGGATAGAATGTCGCTGCCTCATGAGACAAAAATAAAGACACATTTGTACATCTACAGCATGGAATTGTGTCTGTAAAGTGAGTACTTTTGTGCGTGCTTGTTGTTGGCCAAATCTGAAAAAGTTCCGTGAAAGAAAGCGCTCGAAAGAAACAGCCTGGAAGTTGTTCAATTGTGCCAGTAGGTTAATCTTCAGTCCAGCTCAGGGACCCACTATCCAGCTCCAAGTTGGATACCTAAACCCAACACACTCAAGGAAAGCTTGTCTGGCATCAAGACTTTGGCTTTCACACGAGCACTGCCACTACTGTGGACAAGGGACTGTTCTGAGAGAGTGTAGATACCAGTTCCAATTTCAGAACACGGCGAGAGAGCCGGAAAACTGGCCTCTTATTATTTGACTAATCGTGGGATTAAGAAAAGAAGCTTTGGCACATCAACTCGTCTCTACTCTGCTTCAATGTGTTCAGCGAATATGATCTAGGGCTGCTCTTTCCTTTATGCATCGGCGAACACATTGTGATAAAGCACAAGAGACAACGCTCGCGGTTAGTGTATCAGCATAGCAGTCCTTCAGCCAACATGGTGGTAAACATCTGGCCCAAATGCAAGCCAATCGGAATGAGCATTTCTGTTAATTCAAATACTTCTTTATTCAATTATGGAATCCCTTTGTTGTATTTGTGACTACAGAGAGGCAATGCGACACACTTTTTCCTCGGAGAGTGTTAAGATCATTGCCGCCTGCTTTCTCGTGATCCTTTTGGGATTTGTTTTTTAATTGTTTCATCCATATCTTCTGTATTTGGACTGTATGAGTTTGTGTCTATCTGGAAGTTTTTGCAATTGTGGCACCTTTATCTGCAATTTTCAGGAAAGTGTCTGTGTGTGATCACTTTTACGAGAGTAACATTGTTGACATTTTTCGTATGACATCACCATCTGAGCTCTTAATTCTTCTGGTTCAGCTGATAATGTCATTTCTTTCTTCATTTTTTTGCTCAGGTTTCTTGTGTTTTTGCTACCGTCTCAAACTGTATAACATTACAAATAAGTAAAAGTAGTAAGAAGAGTCAGAAGACACATCCTATGAAAATCAGCAGGCTTCGAGAGCATTTGGCTCATCGCGTGCAGAATATGATCAAGTTGTATTTCTCAAAACCAGACTTTTCTGCTATGGAGAGCCACGGCGTTCCTCCCAAGCATTTTCAATCCCCATATTCTTCAGTCTCAAATTCTTTGATGGAGAAAGGGCTGATACTAAATCAAGCGCAGCTGCCAGCCGCTTCCCTATGAGATAGATTTATTACCACAAGTGAGTGTGATTATTATTTTTTTTTTTAAGATAAACTTTTTTACTTAATCATTCTTGAAATCAAATTATCAACAAGATTTAGAAATGCATTTGGGAACACATCAAAAGCTTTGTTGTCCAGCCTGCCCAATGAGCAGCTACAAAAGACAGACATAAACCAACCTGACATTTTTATATCACATAACATGCATACACACAGGCGTTAGAGTCCCAGAATCTCCCACAGATCACCATGCCAACAGCTGTGGGATTTGGAAGTGTGCTCAAGCCAGTAGCCATGATAGAAACATAGCTCCTAAACCCAGAAGCTTGTGAAATGGCACCCTCGGCTCTCAGTTGGCCTGCACAAACACGCTTTTCATTTTAATCAGCTGTACGGCATCCCAGAACCAAAGCTTGTTGAGCTGCACCCCAAGCCAACTCACATTCTCCCTTGGCTTTTGCCAGAAACTGCATGTTCACTTAATTTGTCACATTCAGAGACGTTTTGTCTTCTTCCACCGGTTTCCCCTCCTTCAATAATGATTACGCCGCATCAATGTGGGTCAAAATAGCCAGGGGCAATTGGTCAATAGAGGGCGCGATGACCCCACCCCACCTCTGAAGGTGGTCACCACATTGATTTCCTTGAAGGTTAAAAAAAAAAAAAGTCAGTAAAATATCCATCCATCCATCCATCCATCCATCCATCCATCATCTGATTTGCTAATCCAAAGAGTGTCGTGGGCAAGCTGGAGCCTATCCCAGCTGAATTCAGGCAGCACCCTGAGCTGATTGTCAGCTAATCGCAGGGCAAACATACCCAAACACCCATTCACGCTCACAATCACACCTGGGGACAATTTAGAGTGTTTCCTTAAACTGCCATGCATGTTTATGGAATGTGGGAAGAAACCGGAGTACCCGGAGAAAACCCACCCAGGCACTGGGAGAACATGCAAACTCCACATAGGAAGGCCGGAGCCCGGACTCGAACCCTGGACTGTAAGGAGGACAGGCTAACCACGACCACTGTACCGCCTCAATAAAATACCTACTGTATAATTAAATGAGATAATATAACTTTTTATGTGAGAAGGATTAAAAAGTATCTTTAATGATGAGTGAAATTGTTTTATTCATCTCTTTTTCAGTTTCCCGTTCAGAGATGTGCAAATCTTTCCCTACTCCTGTTAAAACATGTGTGGTGGATGCTCTACAACGCAATTGACAGGATCAAGTTGTGGTGCTGAATTCAATTGCTCTAAGCTGGTTTAAGCCACTGTAACATATGCACAGTTTGAACGTAAATCAGTGATTCATTCTTCCATGTACCATTCGGGAAGAAGTCATAGCTCACTGATGTTGGATGAGGGGGCCTGACTCACATGGTTTAATTCCATCCCAAACTCATCCAACTATGCATTTTTGTGCACCAGGGCACAATATGCAGCAACGGAAAAGCACCTTCCTAAAGTGTTCCCAAACAGAATAGTATAAATAAGCCGGATAACATGTTGGTGAAACAAGCTAAGGTGGTCTGAAGTTAACCACAAACACATGTACATGACCTGAGCTGTGTTTTATTCAACCAGGAATAATGTTATCTCTTTTTTTTTTTCTTATATACAAAAAGTATGACTTTGGCTGTCATGCTGTCAGGGTCCAAAGATAAGTTGAAACTGTTTTGTCTGCGCCAGTGAAACAAGAAAAGACTCACTTGTGTGGCATTCTGGGGTAATGACGGCAACTGTGACATGGAGAGGATGGCATGGACCTGTCACAAGCAGCAACACACCGAAGAACAAAAGTAAAGCGTGCTTGGCGATGACGCCGGTGTGTATTGCGAGATGGGACATTCACACACGGTGAATTTCCCTGATGAACAAGAGCTGCTCAAAGTGGGAACAGATAAACACTTCAGGAGGCCGTACAGACAAAATATAGTCAAAAAATTGCTATTTACTTGGACAATGACACAATTTCCTTTTTTTTGTTTGATATAAAATCTGTAGATTCGAAATTAAGGTTGCTTTCTGGTTTGCACTCACTGATTTCTCAAAGTTATGGCATTTACATTTTGAGTAATTATTGGATTGGATTGGATAAAACTTTATTGTCAAATGTACTGTATGTGTAACATGGAACATACAGCACAGATGAAATTTCTTCCCTCTCAACATAAAACAATCAGAAGCTCATAAAACTTTGGCCAATCTTCTTCTTCTTCTCCTTTCGGCTTGTCCCTTTTCAGGGGTTGCCACAGCAAGTCATTAATTTCCATCTTTCCCTGTTCTCTGCATCCTCTACTCTAACTCCAACTACCTGCATGTCTTCCCTCATGGCATCCATGAATCTCCTCTTTGGCCTTCCCCTCTGTCTCCTACCTGGTAGCTCCATTTCTAACATTCTCCTACCAATGTATCCACTGTCCCTCCTCTGTACATGTCCAAACCATCTCAGTCTGGCCTCTCTAACTTTTTCTCCAAACTTTCCTGTCTGAGTTGTCCCTCTGATGACCTCATTTCTGATCCTGTCTATGCTTGTCACTCCTAAGGAGAATCTCAGCATCTTTAACTCTGCCTCCTGTCTTTTGCCAATTGCTCGTGTCTCTAGACCGTACATCATGGCTGGTCTCACAACTGTTCTGTAAACTTTTCCCTTCACCTTAGCTGACAGCCTTCTATCACAAATCACTCCTGACAATGAACTGACAAAATAAATCAGACGTAAAAGAATGATATAGATCACTTATTCTCAAAGGGTGCTACTGCAGGGGTGTGCTAGAGAATCTCTGTCCAAGTATTTTTCATTTTCATCCATCCATCCATCCATCCATTTTCTACCACTTTTCGGTGGGGTCGCGGGGCAACGGCTTTAGCAGGGAAGCCCAGACTTCCCTCTCCCTAGCCACTTCTTCCAGCTCTTCCTGGGGAATCCCGAGGCGTTCCCATGCCAGCTGGGAGTCATAGTCTTTCCAGCGTGTCCTGGGTCATCCCCGGGGCCTCCTGCCGGTGGCGCATGCCCTGAACACCTCACCAGGGAGGCGTGCAGGAGGCATTCTAATCGGATGCCCGAGCCACCTCATCTGGCTCGTCTCGATGTGGAGGAGAAGCGGCTCGACTCTGAGCCCCTCCCGGATGACCGAGCTTCTCACCTTATCTCTAAGGGAGAGCCTGGACACCCTGCGGAGAAAACTCATTTCGGCCGCTTGTATCCGGGATCTCGTTCTTTCGGTCACGACCCATAGCTCGAGACTATAGGTACATTTATGCATATTTATTTATGTATACAATATTTATGTAACTTTTATGTGCAATACATTGTTGTTAAATAATTATATAAGTTCTTTTGGTTTTTTTAAGCATAGTATTTGTTCAGACGGTGTCATGTATAAGTGGCATCCAAAACTAACTTTTTAGGAATGAAACTTTTTTTTAAAGAACACTAAGCCCAACTAGACTACAGTTATGCTTTTTTTAAGGTGGTATTTGGTGTAAATTTTTGAGAACCATTGATACAGTGTAGATTTAGCCATATTCCATCGGAGGAATTATTTGTGTAGGTGTATTCATGCCTGTGTATAAGAGGGTGTTTCACAACTCAAGTCATGGTCTGCTTGGTTCTATACAAGGAGAACACAAATTTTAGCTTTTGAGACTGACAGAACATTTCAACTCAGGACAGGAAGCTCTCCGCTGTGGGCTTTGTGTGTCATGTATGACAAGCTGTCAGGTGTCTATACATGTGATTTCGCAGAAGAGCAGTTCCAGCAGTTTGCTGAGACTTCTCTGATGGATTTGTGACGTGTTTGAATATTATCTGTATCACTTTCAATCCCATCTTGACAACCTCACATCTTTCTGATCCATTTAGCTGTAAAGTGAACAATTTGGCATTCACAGAGAATGCAAGCTGCCTTCAAGACAGCAGGCACTTCTCACAACTTCTAACAATTTTGTTTTTAAAAGACAAGGCAACATTGGCACCAGGGTCACCGTTTTAAACCTGGTGACACGTCATCAGCGAATACAAGCACTCGTTGGACCTGGTCTCACTGCCCACTACTGCGTAGCAATAAATCAAGTCAGGAGAAACGAGTGTGTAAAAGACAGAAGGGTCCAACGGTTGGGATCATGTCACACTTAAAAATTAAGTTCAATGCAATGTGCTCACTGCAAAGCAGAACTGGCTTGCACAACTGCACGTCTGGTAAAGTAAAAATCATTCACAAATTTAGCCTACCACTGTTTGTTAGAGCAAACTGAAATCCCTCCACAAATGGTGAACATATAGACTGGCTCATAATTACCCCGAGACAAAAACAGCCAACTCTACGCTCTCATTCGCTGACTTTCACATCACACACGTTCAAAGATACTACAGTGTAGAATTAGAATTATAGTTGGACTTAAGTAATACCTGCACTTCACATTTATATTTTTCTTGATCTTATGCAACACTTAAATTATTTGAATAATGGATTCTAAAATATTTAGTAGCCCCAGCACTAATAGGGAATGTTTATTTGATGACGGGAAAGGTTAATTCCAGTGTGTGGTGGGTTGTAAAGATGCCAAATATATATAAATAATAAATGTATGGTTGCTACTTTGAAGATTTCCGTCAATCGTGGGTGGTTCTGAAACCCTGCGACAATCGAGGGACCACTGTATCTTTTTAAGTAATTTTATGCGGTCGATTTAAATGGATTTCATCCTTATGCTGGGCAATCTATTTTCAAAGCAAAGGTTTCTTGATGGCACCCACCCTTGACCACTACCCAGCAACAAATGGGAAAAAAAACTGTAATTTGAGGAGATCGTGGCCATGCAGTGTATCTAAAAGCTGTATTCAAACAAAAAAGCCCGTCAGGGGAAATGAGTGAAAGCATAAAAAAAAGTTTAATATTCATATTTCAAAATTGTCAAATATGATTTCTCCCAACACCATTTTATATCTTTTAGTATGTCTCTCTTCAACACTCCTAGCGATTATCTCTCCTCAGAATCGTTCCTCTGGTTAACACGAGGGTTGCTGGAAAATGAGGTGGAAAGGGGTCTAGGAAAGAAAAAGATAGCAAATGCAAGGCATGGAGAAGCTAGAGAACATAAGAGGATAATTAGAGGAACCAGATGGTACTCCCTGACTAATAGTCCAAATTATAAGTAATGGGGAAGGTTTGTGGATCAGAGCAAGTGCGGTGAGATCTTACCACGAAAGCTTCCTTAGTGTGGCCATGGAGACCAAAAAGCCACTGATTGGAGGGGAATTACTTTTAACAACCATCAGCCCACCATCTTTAACCAATCATGTGTCAGGGGTCAGTGAAGCGAATCATTGGATTCAAGATGATATCATACAAACACACGCACGCACACTCAACTAAAATCCTGTTAAAACATTTAGTATTTGGATGAAATATTATCAAATCAATGGCGCACATGCGTCTCTTCAATATTACATGTTCTGCTGTAGTCATTATTTCACTCAGCACAGCACGGCTTCACTTTGCTGCACCTGGAGGCTCGCTCGTGATTGGTTTTGACTCAATAGGCCATGCATTATTGAAAGCGTTATATTCATGCAATCACAAGTTCACTGTGTGCCGCCACACCTGGTACAGAGTCAAACAGACAGAAGCCACAGCCGGCTGTCACACAATAGCATGTGAGCGGCATTAGAAAGTCGAATGTGATGGGGGAAGTCCTGGGAAAGTCTGCAGTCAGCAACAGCCATCAAAAACTCATTTTTGATTGGGTTATACTCATGAAACGAAAATGTGCTGTCAATACAAGGTATTATAGTTCTGTGCAACTACAGTGTAGAACCACATTGTGCTGCACCATTTCATGCAGTACTAAGATCTGCTTCTATTCAAGCGGCATACTAGAAGAAGAGGTGCAAAGAAGAATGTTCCAAAGATTCTAGAGCAAGGGTAGGGAACGCAGGTTCCTCGAGAGCCATATCCTGCCTGTTTTAGATCGCACTCTACTTCAACACACCTGATTCAAATCATCAGCTCATCAGCAAGCCCTGTGGAGGCCTGAAACAATCATGAACAGTTGAATCAGGTGTGTGGGTGGAGTAGGGAGGCATCTAAAACAGGCAGGATATGGCTCTCGAGGAACCGGAGTTCCCTACCCCTGTTCTCGAGCATTCGCTATTCCAGTACTCTGGAATGCTCTACCCCACAGGTGTCAAACTCAAGGCCCGAGGGCCAGATCCAGCCCACCAGGTCATTTTATGTAGCCCGCAAAATCATATCATGTGTGTCAACTTGCTAAAATCTGTACTGAAATATGAAATTGTCACGTGCAATGAATAATGTTGAGATTTCACAATAATTTTGTTACCCAGTTTACACTCACTTGAACAATAATTGAACAAACTATTATAAGTGACCTGACTGATTTCAAAACCAGTAATCTATTAATTTGTTGTGTACAAGTAATAATTTTGTGGTTCCTCCGAGGGAAGATGTAACTCCAAATTGGCCCGCGACTACCATGAGTTTGACACCCCTGCCCTACATGGTCAAATTAGCACTGCAACATCAGTAGAAATTTTTAAATCTCAATTTAAGATGATTTTTATACTTTTGTATTTAGTTAAAGAACACAAATTTGGACCTATTGTACTGCCACTTCTCTCTTGCCCCATTTTCTCCTTCTTGGAGAGGGGGTTAGGTGGTGATGATTGAAACTGATGCTTTTGCTGTATGGATAAGGCATCGGCCGATCGGGCCAAGTCCTGAGGTAGAACCACTTCCTCTGAAGGCGTCTATCTCCGGTGCTTCATTAAATGATGTCTCATGCTATTTTAGTTGACATTCTGTGGTACCATACTACGGGCCCTATTTTTGTGCCCAGTGAAGTCTAGCACAAAGCACACTCTAAGTGCCTCCACGTCACACTCGCGCACTGTACAGGACTCTGCCACAGGATTATACGAGTGGAAGTCTTGGCTCCTGGTTTTGCGGCAATTTAAAATTTTAATCGCAGTCATACCGTGTGGCGAAGCTGCAAATTCTAGTCAGACAATCGAACAATGAAAAATAACAGCTTGCAGAGCAAGTCTTATACTTTTTCTTCAATGATATAATGCTACATGATAGTCTCCCATTTCTTGACAGCAAAAGAAAGAGAAGAAATACTATTAAAAGTGTGTTCTTGTAAGTTTGAATGTGATTAAAGCATGTTATAGCATCTCTCTCTATATCACAGATTTTCCCTTCTCACGGTCTGGAACGCAATGAACGGGGTTTACTGCAACTCTGAAAAAAAAAAATCACAAAATCCTGCTTTTCCAATGCAGAATTGTGGATCAGCTTTTCTCTCCTTTGCTCTCCATCCCTCAGCATGCGTGTTATTTGTGGTCAATTGTCGACTCCAATATTACAGTGATGCCACAATGGTGAATCTAAACTAAAGCAATGAGCGATATGGTGGCTGGGCATTCATGTACAGAGACAATCTCTGTGCGTTCCTTAGACAAAGGTGTCAGATTGATTTCTTTTCAGGTTGTCTTTTACATCAGCATTTGTTTGTTTTTATGGATTGAATGTGGCAGATACAGTTCATGCAAGGAGTCATTTGACCTTCAGACAGTTGAGCTTGGTATTGTGCCTGTATTGTACTGTAGGCCCCTTATGGGAAATACATATCCATGACCAGTTTGTCATGTAGGCTAATTGCTTGGTGTGTGATAAAGTCTTGGATGGCTGAGTTTTAATGATGATGGAATAATCTTTGCTCCAGTGAGCTTTTCTCCACAGACCCACTCCATAATGCTGAATTTGCAAACCTGCACTAACTGACATGAGGAATGGACCACCACTGTTTACATTGGGGGGTTGTGCGATTGGTTTGATTTGAGGTCAGCATGTTGGCGGCATCTTAGTTAAGTTTAATGAGGTACTTTCTCATTAATTGTAATAACTTTCTGTCAGCGCTGGTTTTTGTAATGATGCAATTTGCTATAATGGACACTAACACTTGTGGGAAAGTCAACTGTTTTTCCACATGAGCAATTTTAGATAGTGAAGGGAGATCATCTTTGTTCAGCTGGGAGGTAGTTTGTCAAGCTTGGAAAGAAGGCACTAAAAGTTAATACCCAATATCTGACTTTATAAATTGCATGGATAGATTTAAATGGACATTTCAAATCCGACCGTTGACATTAAAAAAATCTTTTGACCATGGTTTATCCATGAGTTGTTTATAGGATATTCTTTAGACCATTTCACCATGATGTCAAGCATCTCTCCGATGGCATCACTAGTAAACAATTACAGTACAAGTTATTCGATCAAGGCAGAGTGACTGAGATGACAGGCTAAAAGGCATGAATAATGTTTTTCGGCTTAAAACATTCTCTTCTCTACCACTGGAGATTGAATGTGTGAAGTGTCAGTCAAAAAGAAGTCAGGCGGGGTAACTTGTTTGGAAGGCAAATGGAATATCTGTCGAAATTTACATTGCAACAGGTTAGCGCCATGACGTTCATCTTGTCTTCTTATTAGGTAAAATAGGTTTAAGATTTCCATTTTGTTTTGGCAAAATAAACAAAGACATTCCAATCAAACGTTACAAACATGTACAGGACCTCTGAGAATTGCCTTCCACAAAGCCATTAATCTCTACAACTGGTTATTATGCTGGATTGAGTGGGGGGGGGGGTTTGTTTGTTTGTTTGTTTGTTTGTTTGTTTGTTTTTAGGAAAGTGAAAAACATGACCTTTTTGGGGTATATCAGGCGGTGTAACCCCAAACACAAGTTTTTGACATTTTTAATCCAGGTCAGCAGTAGTCACTTCTGCCATCCAGGAATTATTCTGACGCATTGTTTACTAACATTCTGAAATGTCTTATTCATAAAATCCTTTTACATACTGTCACAAAGTCTGGTCCAAATTAAGTGTGGAAGACATACATTAGACTAAATTAAGTGTGGAAGACATACCTTAGTAATATATTTATTGTAAAACTGCCTTATACAGGTGGAATAAGGGCGGATTTTTGTAAGGTTCTGTGCTTTCTGGCAAAAAAATAAAAATTCAGATATGACTTTAAAGATCTCTCTGTTGTTGTTTTTGTTGTTGTTGTTTGTATTTGTTTTTATTTGTACATACGGTACCTTTCTTTGATTGTGTTGTTTGTATCAAATATAAAATGCACATTTTATGTTTCTTCCGTCTCTTATGTCATATGTCATATGTCAACAATCATATGTTCATGACTCTCACGATATGAAATACTTCAGTCAATCCTCTCTGTGAAAAGTGCTATAAAAAATGCTGTAAATGACTCCTTTAATAATACACATGGAAACATAGATTGTAAAACATATACATATTTGATCATATTCGGGTTGGGGCAGCCATCAATCTGTGCTGCTGTCTTCCTCAAGGCTCAAATATAGGGTCTTTGTATAATAGATCTTCCATCTGTCTGTGCTGATGTATGTGTCCAGATGTATTCTGATGACACCGTAGTTTATGTTCATGGTAAGAATATCTCTCTGGTATCTGTCCAAATGCATTCTTGATGACATCGTAGTTTATGTTCATGGTAATCATATCTCTCAGGTGGCTCAGAGGCTCATTTGCCCCATAGTTCACATCACAGCTTGGTTGAAGAACTCTTGTGTGTGCAGTTAAATACATACATCAAAAACTGCGGCAATGTTCTTCTCTAAGCCCAACGATAACACCAATGTTGAGCCAGATATTTTATTTTCAGGTGGAAGGCTGCAAATCGTTTCAGATTATAATTGTCTGGGGATCTTAAATGATTAGATATTATATTTTAAACATGTTATAAAGGGTCACATTTTGATGTCCACATTGGCGGCAAAAAATATACATGCACTTGATGGTTTTCTCATATATCACCTACTGTTAACCCATTTGGTCTCAAGGTAATGTTACATCTCTGAATCTTTTACAATCACGTTACAAACTGTAAAAATTGTACATAAGAAACCCAAGTGCTCACATCACTGCCCGATATTATAAAAACACAGATTACCCAGATGGGAAGACCTGGTCAAATATTCATATCTGTGTCTTACCTATAAAATCATTCATGGTTTGTTGTTCCCGCCTCTTTGCTAATTTGTTAACATTCAAACATCTGACCACAGCAGAACTAGATGTTCAGCATAGGGTGATAAGGTCGAACCAGATGGCGTGTGGATTCCACAAATGCGGACTCAGATAAACTGCGATACAGAAAAATATGTGTTTTATTAAAAAATTTAGTAAAAAAGTGTATATATATATATATATATATACATATTATGTATGCACTGTTCTGACGTAAAGAACGAAAGAAAGAAAGGCTAATTAAAAAGATTTCTTCATATTATTTTATCGCAACTTAAAATAACTGAGGTTTTGTTTTTCAATAACCACTTTCCTTTTTTATTTTTCTTAATGCTAACCGTCGATTTGTTTGCATTTCTTTTCAAGCTTAAGCATTACCACTGGATTCATGCAGCGAAACGAGGCTGAGTGGCCTGCTCTGAACTCCATTTGTGAGGACCGCACACATGGAAAGCAAGTAAATGTCAGGTGTGAAGAGGGTCAGCCGCTACATTTTATTCATTTTCATTCTACCTTTTTTCTTCACACTCTTATGTTACTTTGTCGACCTCGTGGCTGTCTGTCTCCCCGATAATGTCAGTGCCTGCAAGATGAGCAACACCTTCCCCGCACACCTTTGCCATCTTCATTTCTCTCCTCATCCCCGCTGCATTTTGTTTCTTTGATCTCCACCCTTCATTTGGTAAGCTCTCTTCGTCCTACTTACCCCTATAACTCTCAGCCACATATCTTGGGAAGATGGAAATCACTCAGCTCTCAACTATCCAACTGTACTAAAGGTCACAGTAATAATCCTCCTGTATGATTATATGATATGTCAATGGATTAGGAATTTTGACTTCTGTTCAGTTGTCTGTTTGGAGGGAAAAGGCATGCGTTTATATATTACATTTAAAAAAAATATATATATATATATATATATATATATATATATATATATATATATATATATATATATATATATATATATATATATATATATATATATT
>CAAKHF010002813.1:1673-17197 GCA_901007745.1 Hippocampus kuda
AATAAGGGGGGGGGGGTGAGCTTATTTATATGGCACCAATACTTCCCTAGGGCCTTGTTTTAAATGAGTAAATATATGAACTCTGTGTCATTAAGAGCCTTCTTCTCATTTACGAAGGTCATCCTGGATCACCGGTCAGGGTGATCATGTCGCTAACCCCTCCAGCTGCTTCTTCTCCGCAGGACACATGTCAACAGAAATCAATTAGCAGCGTATGCCTTCGCCGTACTGACCCAGCAGACAGGATGAAGCCAACCTGCACTATTCCAGATTCAAACTGTGACGCAAGCGTGAGAACCACTAGAGCACCATGATGGCAAGTAGGGCCCCAAATATATTGCGCAACACATGCCGCACTGATGTCTAGAGGTGCGCGTCATCTGACGTTTACTGGACAGGATTATTGGCTTCCACTTTTTACGCGATCAAAATGTCGAGCGGCGATGCTAAACAGACCCAGCACCGCCGTCTCGCAGATCTCAAAACCACTTTATCAAAGCCACTAGATTTAAGATTGACTGCAAAATCTTGACGTAGTTGGCGCACTCCCTTGAACATGGACATAATTTTAGAAAGTAATAATTCTATCGGCACACTTCCGGACGCTCCACATCTTATTTCTCAGAATTTTGAAATGACGCACCCCCTTCCACATCCCAACAGAGTTGGCATACCCCCGATCCCTCAAACATATCCCTCAAAATATATTTGGAACATTTCTGGACGTACATGGTCACCTCAACTTTTCTCAAATATTTTGAAGCCTCCTTCAACATCTCGTACACATCTTAAAAATCCTCATCGTTTTCAGATTTGGTCGTGTGAGGGCAAATCTGGTCGTGTGCATCTTTATCATCTTTATGCGCTGATAAAGATGCAAAAATATTTATTTAACACCTGGATATTTTTTCTGTGGAATCTTTCTTTATCAGATAAGTTTGCATCTGCAGATGATCAAAATCCAAATACGTGGTGAATCATAACAGTTTTATTGGCTCGCGCTTGCTGTAATCTGCTGGCATTTGATGAAGGTCCGTCAACAATTTTGTGCAAAAACAAGTCCGATTTTTTTTAAGGCTCAAATCTAGAGGTTTGGGCTGATATAATGACAACAACAGGACATCAGTCCAAAAATTTCAAGACATGAACAGGTGGCAGCCTGCAGAGCTGCTTGTGAGCATTGACCTGTTCTGGGAACGAGAGCCGGTCTGACCACTTCTCCGATTTATTTCTAACGGACGACCTGCTCATAGAGGGTGCTCAAACTTTTTGGCTCCAGGGGAGGAATCGTCACGTAGATCCCCTCAAAATATTAATGTCAATTAAGCAACCAACACGTGTACCCCTAAATGCTGTAAGAAAAAAAAGGTTCCTATTTTCAAGGGAAAAGTAGTAATGTTAATATACTAGAACAAATCGCTATTTTGAACACTCTAAATGGTCCTTAGCTGTGATTTTGAGCCCCGAAAGGTTGTTCGTCTAAGTGTGCCCTGCAATTGGCTGGCAACCAGTTCAGCGTGTACGACTGCATGAAGACAGCTGCACACGACCTTTGTGAGGATAACCAATTGTTTAATGACAACTTTATTCTACAACTTCTTATTTAACCATCCATCCATTTCCTAATCCACTGCTCGAGCCTATCCCAGCTGTCTATAGGCAGTAGGCGGGGTGCACCCTGAACTGGTTGCCAGCCAATCGCAGGGCACACACAGACGAATAATCTTCCGCTCTCACACTCACATTTAATGACAATTTAGAGCGCTCCATTAACCTGCCATGCATGTTTTTGGAATGTGGGAGGAAACCGCAGTACCTGGAAATAAAACCCACGCAGGCATGGGAGAACATGCAAATTCCGCAAAGGAAGGCAGGAGCCGGAATCGAAACCTGAACCTCTGCACTGCGAGGCCGACACGCTAACCATGAGTCACCCACCCTGCCACCCACTTTTTATTTTATCGTTTATAAAATAATAAATACATAAATAAATAAATTGATTAACCAATTTTGGAAGAAAAATAACTAATGGCAAAAAAAGATGATATTAATACAAACAAACATGACATTACTATCTTCTATATTTCTTTTGATGGTGGCGCGCTCACCTGCAGCGGCTCCTCTTGTTGTATGTTGTGAGAGGGAAGAAATTACATTTGTGCTGTATTTGACAATTAAGTTGTACTTGATACTTGATACTTGACTATTGATCATAAACTGCCTGACTTTGCCCACCCCTGCCCCTGAAGCGAGCAGACCTCTTTCGTGCCAATCAGCGCTCCTATTGGCACCTTCCCATGTGACTCAAAATTGCCAGTTGCACACGAAAACCATGACGGGGCAAACGACAGTCTCACTGTGATGACATCACTCAGCGTGTCAGCACATGACTCACGCCTTTCCATGCCTCTACAGCCATAGAGTTGTAGGCTTTTATTGTTTTATTGTCTCTCTCTCTCTCTCTCTCTCTCTCTCTCTCTCTCTATGTAAATTTTCCCCAACACACTCCTCATCCCCCCCGGCCAAGACGTAATCTTGCATTCGTCATCGTTTTGTATTGTTTGTAGATTGTCAACATTTTTTTTTCTTAAAGATCGATTGTCAAACTCAATGGCGTAGTGGTTCACACAGCTGCACAAGGGGGAAGTCTGAGTTTGCCTCACTGCTTCCCGCCAACATTTGTCACTCCGGTTCCAAAAGGCAGTTTCTCACAGTTGCATGTATTTTATATATATATATATTTTTATTTTTATTTTATTTTTTTTTACATTTTTTTAAATTAAATCTCTTTATCATAAACCAGTTTTAATAACTTTTAGCAATAGAGACCTGACCATATAAAGGCCTTTTCTCAACTTTTCGATCCATGTACCCACTCCAGCATTGGAGCAGGGTAAAAAAATGTGACTATAAATGCTAACCGTTAGCATGTCTGTGATGTTTTGCTTTGTTTGCTAGCATCAAGCTAAGCTGCCGGCAGGCAATTCTATGTGCTTGTTTTAATTACACAAATAATTAATGATGTAATTCTCTTTGTTTGATGTTTACTTAAACAGTAAACTTGAACTGGGTGTGGCAAAAAAAACATTTTGAAGACCATTTTGTGATTAATCATTCACTATTTGCCAAAGGAAATTGGCAGTATTCTTCTCCTTTGCAATTAGAAATGGATTCATTGTTCAGCTCCAATTCTTTCCTCAAATTTTGAGTTCCAACAGAGTCACATTGATGAGCAAAGAGCTTTCCCCCGTGCTCTGAAAGCATCTCTCCTCAGAGTATTAATTGTGGACATTCCTCCTGGTTGGTGGAATTCAATATGTCCAATGATCCCAGCGTGGATCAAACGGAAGGATTGTAGTCTGCTTTTTTTGCTGTGGGACACTGCTTCCATTCATTTGTGGTACAATCTGATTCCTTGGGCGGCGCTCTTGGCCACACACTCGATGTTGGGTGGACTCACTCGTGTTTGGGACCGCTTCCATCGTCTTTATCGGCAAAACTGGACACTGGACTGGACTTGAAGCTTCACTGACAGGTCAGATAGATTTTGATGTCTTCCTATTGTCGCTTGGTGTCATATGTTTATGTACGTTCTTGGTTCATATTATGATCTGAATACCTGAAAAAAAATGTTGTTTTGTTTGTTCAGGAGAAAAAAAAACAACACACATAAATCAAAAATGTGCTGCATTGTGGTGAGTTTCAGATTTCAGACACCGTAAAGAGGCATCTCACAACAAATCAAGTTGAGTTTCATCAATATTTGAAATGATTTATTCAGGGTCTTTCATAAGTTTAAGCAGCTCCTGAAACAAAAGGAAATCAAAAAATCTTTTGTGCCTTTTTGGTATGTTGGCTCAGTTCGGCAAAAAAAACAAAACAAAACAATAACAAAAATGCTTTAAGTGACAATATTTGTCAGTAGTTTGTCAATTTTAATGAACAGATTATTTTGCACCGGGGGCTCTTAATTTTCAGATTTATTCAATTTTTAAAAGTTGGTGTCACTTGGAAATATATATATATATATATATATATATATATATATATATATATATATATATATATATATATATATATATATATATATATATATATATATATATATATATATATATATATATATATATATACACACACACACACACACACACACACACACACACACATACACACATACTGTATGTGGCGGCAAATTTTTGACTGGTTAGCACGTCCGCTCCACACTGCAGAGGTTGGGAGTTTGAATCCGGCCACGCCCGTACCTGTGTGGGTTTTTTTTCCCGGTACCTGTACTCTGGTTTCCTCCCTCCTTCCAAAAACATGCATGGCAGGTTAATGGAACAATTGTTCATGGTCCCTTGGTGTGACAGTGACTGAGAATGGTTGTTTGTCTAAGTGTGCCCTGCGATTGGCTGGCGACCAGTTCAGGTACTGGTTTCAGGGTACCAAAGACAGCTGGGATAGGCTCCAGGATGAGCGGATCAAATACTAGATGGATGGATGGTGACTTTTAATGACACTGTCACCAAACTTCTTGTTGTCGTTTGCACTGGGCAGCACGCCAGGCTTACTGTTTGCTGTGTTTTCTGCGAGCACTCTATCTTCCGCCAACATTTCGTAAACATGCATGTTCGGTTCCCTGAAAACTACCCATGAGAGTTTGAACGCCTGTTTGTCCATATGTGCCCCGCAATTGGCTGGTCGCCAGTCCAGAGTCAGATGGGATCTGCTTCGGTTCACCTGCCAGCCTACTGTAGAGAAAATGAAATCAAATTTCAGCCTTTACGTGTTTCCATATCAATCTACTCTTCCCCGAGTCTTCACGATCACTTGTGCTGGCTTCAGCTATATGAGCAATGGGACTGTTTCGTGAACCAATTTGATTTCAAATTCATCCTCACAGGGTCAGCGCGCTGGCCCTTAATGACATCAGCATTTTGATGTGCACTGTTTGGCTGGTCAGAGCAAAACTTGTCATAGCCAACTGTGACTAACAAAGCACACGTTCATACATTTTATAATCAGCATCTCTGGTGGGTATGACGCAACTCATTGATTTGTTTTGTTGTATTCTGAGATACAGTATATATTGATTTTAAACTGTCCAGATGGTGTATGTGGCACTGTTTATGCTGCTATATTGTGTTTTTGTACACTATTGATACTTTTGAAACTTGAATTAAAGTGGATTAATTCTGTCTAGTTCCCGCTCAAGATCCAGACATGTACCAGGTTTGCTCCTTTACTGTTCCGACTGTGGACCCAAACGTGAAGTTCAAGCCAATTTTTAGATCACATTTCACACCTCACCATTTTACATCGACAGTGATCCCTCGCTATTTCGCGGTTCGTTTATCGCGGCTTCAATGCATCGCGGATTTTTTCAAACATATTCATAATTTTTTTTTTCATATATATGGAGTACAGTACTGTAAATGTTGCTCTATGTGACTCGCTGTTGTTTTGCAGCTTCTCGCGGGCTGTTTGCGGACTTTTTGCAGACTTAAAAAAAAAAAAATTATGTTTATTGGTCACTACGCCGCGGATTTTCGTTAATCCCGGGTGGTTTTGGTCCCCATTAACCGCGATAAACGAGGGATTACTGTATTTGATTTCACCCTGATGACCAAATGTTACTACAACCTGCTCCATGATGAAAGCAACTTTCACACCCCTGCACGAAAAGGAGCGACTGAAGTCTTTTTTTAGCTTCTTCAAGTGAGTCACTAGGCGGCCATTATTCTTGCAACAGTCACTCTACGTGTTGAAACATGCCCCGGGGGCAACCGCAGGCAGGTGTGTTAAGTGTATAAAAGAGGTGCTACAGATTCACCTGAGCATTTCCTTCAAGCAGCAACACTCAAGAGAACTTTATTTAAATTTTGGACATGGTGTCAGCGGGCTTCCAGATGCTCGGTGCCGCACTTTGCGGCCTGGGCTGGATCGGGACCATCATTGTTTGTGTCCTGCCCCAGTGGAAGGTGACGGCCTTCGTAGGCCACTCAATTTTGACAGCGCAGACCATATGGGAGGGCATCTGGATGAACTGCGTGTTCCAGAGCACGGGACAGACGCAGTGCAAGGTCTACGACTCCCTCCTGGCCCTGAGCGCAGACCTCCAGGCCGCCCGAGCCCTGATCGTCATCTCCATCCTGCTCGGCGTGCTGGGGTTGCTGCTCTGTGCGATGGGCGGCAAGTGCACCAACTGCGTGCAGGACCAGGGCACCAAAGTCAAAATCTGTGTGACATCCGGCGTGGTCTTCATCCTGGCGGGGGTGCTGTGCCTCATCCCCGTGTGCTGGACAGCCAACAAGATCATCAGGGACTTTTACGACCCGCTGTTCCCGTCCAGCTTGAAGAGAGAGCTGGGGGCCTCTCTGTTCATCGGCTGGGGGGCCTCGGCCCTGCTCATCATAGGCGGCGCTTTCCTGTGCGCCAACTGCCCACCCAAGGACAACTACAGCGCCAATTACCCGCCTAGCCGAGCGTCCGCACCCAAAGACTACATTTGAGGGATGTCCGGGATTTCACCAGCAGCCACTTGACGGCCTGCACCTGCCGACTACCATTTCATTGTTGACTGTAAAGTAGCCAATGTTACATTTCTCTTTCGTTGATCAATTCCATGTTTTTGTACACTCCGTTTCATTTCTTTGGTTTGGATTATTGTGTAAATAAAATGTCATAATGATTGTTCCTTCCTCTTTTTTTTCTCTATATTATAGCACAATTGAAAGAGTTCAATGAATAGAATTAACCACGAGACCAGTGGTTCTCAAATTTTTTATTTACTCCAAGTGCCACCTCAAATTTGGATCTCCAAATACCACCAGAAAGACCAAAATCAAAATACAGTTGCATAGTCAGCCCAAATGTTCATCTTCATAAAAAATTATAGAGGTCCTATACACTATAGCTAGACCTAAAATTTAACTGAATACTCTCAATTTACAAAATATTCTCTAAACGTTGCCTCAATGTTAAAAGTTACGAAAGTACTTTTTAATTTAGGAAAAATACGCTTTAATCTACTATGCCAGGGGTGGCCAACCCGCGGCTCGCGAGCTGCATGCTCTTTGGTTGGTTCAATGCGCCTCGCTGGCTTTCACACGACAACTGTCGAAAACGCCTCGACAATGGCGCTGCCATTAAAACAAAAGTCGATCTTTGGGCAAAAAAGTGTGTGTATATGTGTGTGCACGCGCCTGTGTGTGTGTGCGTGTGTGTGTGTGTGTGTGTGTGTGTGTGTGTGTGTGTGTGTGTGTGTGCGTGCGTGTGTGTGTGTGTGTGTGTGTGTGTGTGTGTGTGTGTGTGTGTGTGTGTGTGTGTGCGCGCGCGCGCGCGCATGTGTGTGTGTGTGCGTGTGTGTGTTTTGCTCTTTGCAGTAACACAGTTAAAAAAATTGGCTCTTCGTCTCTGACTGGTTGGCCACCCCTGTACTATGCTAATCCCAAAAAATTACTTTACAGTAATACAAAATGTATTAAATATTCACTAAAAGTTTCCTAAGACACTCCCAAAAATTACGTAAATACACTTAGATCTAGCGTAATCTTCATTTCCACAAAAGTAATCCTTTGCTGCTATCTTGTGGCATTTTTCATTAATTATATTACCGTGTACCTCCACTACAGTCAACACAGGGCAAAGGGACTGAGTCATGCTGAAAATCCGTTGTCGACACGACTCTCAAAACCTTTATAATTGCCTCAAAATGCCATAAGGTGGTAGCAAAGCACAACATTTTTGTAAATTAATACATGTTTTGGTCTCAATTTATTTCGACATCTTTGCTTGACACCAAAATGCCACTTGATGGCGCCAAAGCAACACTGCTGTACTGTACTGACCTGAGGAGAAAAAACAGGCGGAGCAATAATTTTTTTTGACAGTTCCCAAATAAGAATATGTGGCTTTTTTACATATTAACACATTTGACAAAGACAAAGGTAATGACATCTAAAAACTTCTGAAAATAGCAAAAAAATGGCCTAATTTTGCAGGTATTTCTCTCTGTTTACAAATACAAATACAGTACTGTCAAAATTAGCACTTTTAAAATCGTTTGTTTGTTGTTGTTGTTGTTTTACACACATTAAGACATTACAGCATCAGACAAAGATAATTACAATCAAACATTACCCAGCGCTCGATTTTTAAATTTATTTTTTTGCCAATTTTTTTGGTTTTGTATGTTGTAAAGTGAAACAAAAGGACATTGTATTGTAAAAAAGTAAAACGTCCGGCCTTTAATCCATATCTAAGTGTTGTAAGCAATTAGGGATGACAAAAAAATAAGTTATTTCATTCATTATATACTTTTTCAATCAAATCGGTTATCAGAAATGTGCTCTGCCAAATATTGAAATCATCATCAGCCTAAAAAAGAAAATTCATTCTTGATTGGGCCCTAGCACACACCAAGAAATGGGTCAGAGTGCTTTGATAAAAGAAACATGAAACCATTTACTCTGTCGACCTTAAATTTTGGCAAATTGAAAGCTCTGATTATGTAGGATCTACTGCACGATTATGAAGAATCTTTGCATAAATCTGACATTTGGTTATAAGGGTCCTTGGAAAAATATCTACAAACCTAGCCACCAAATTTCAAGGCATATTTAACCCAAGAATGGCAACCTTTTGACCTTGGAGTATTTGTGGCGGGTCAGCACCATTGAAGGTGACTCAACCTGTGTTTTTGTGTAAACTCACCACAGCCAATAGTAGGCCAGGATTGCGTTGTAACGCGCCTCCCTGTAACCGTGACCACTTCTCCCCAAACAAACTATAAAAACAGAAGTTCACGTCGCCCCCGCTCGTTTCTTTGACTGGACGTTAGCCAGCAAGATGGTGTCTCAGGGAGTTCAGATGATCGGCGTCTCCATGGCGGTGGTGGGCTGGTTGATGGTCATTGTGGTCTGCGCGTTGCCCATGTGGAAGGTGACGGCCTTCGTGGGAGCCAACATCATTACGGCGCAGACTGTCTGGCAGGGCCTGTGGATGAACTGCGTGGTGCAGAGCACGGGACAGATGCAATGCAAGGTTGAAATTCTCTACAATCATAGATAGATAGTGACGGAACGTAAAGTTGCACATATTGCTAGCCTAATAGCGTAATTGCCTATTTTATTTATTTATTTTATTGTCTGTATATTTTTTTAATTCCCCAGAGGTCATGATAATCGGCAGAGGTTGAATCAAGGGAACTGGGCTGTTCTCCATCATTGTATTCCTTGTTTTCCAAACATTTAAGTATAACTAGGCAACTATAGACGAACTTTGCTCGTCTGTAAAGTGTCCTTGAGTGTTCTGAAAGGCGCTTCAAATAAAATGTATTATTATTATTATTATTATTTTGCTAACAAAATGGCACTTGCTGACTATGGACTATGGACTACTAATGGCTAAGCAGGTTGAGTTTTGGTTGTGGTTGGAGGGACAGTTGCTCTCTGATAAAATCAGACGACGACACCATCTACCTGAAGTAGGACAAGGGTAGTGAGAAAGAGCACGGATAGTGGGCCACAAGTAGTTGCTTTGACATGTGCACGTAAACTTGAGAGACAAGCACTGTATGGGGGCAATGAACCCAACTGGACTCACTTCAAAAGAAATGGAACTTTGTTTTTTTTTTTTGGTTGTTGTTTTTTTTTTTTTTTAAATATATATATATATATATATATATATATATATATATATATATATATATATATATATATATATATATATATACACACACACACACACGTACATTTCAGTATTTTTCAATTTTTCCTAATTACAGAAAAACACCAACACAAAAATATTTTGGGGGCGTGGGCAGGGCCGTAAGGGAAAAATAACATTTTCATACAAGGAACATTTTATTTGAAGGCCAACGTCATCAAGTCAGGGCACGTATTTTGTATAAGAAAAAGCTTGTTCGACCTCGCTGGATATCATTTAAGTCATTTGAACTCTAACAAAAGGTCTACGACTCCATGCTGGCGCTGGCACAAGACCTGCAGGCCGCCCGGGCCATGATCATCATCTCCATCATCACCGGGATTTTCGGCGTGATGCTGTCCATCGTGGGCGGCAAGTGCACCAACTGCATGGAGGAGGAGGCCTCCAAGGCCAGGGTGTCCATCCTGGCTGGCATCCTGTTCCTCGTATCCGGGCTCCTGTGCCTCATTCCCGTGTCGTGGTCGGCCCACGCCATCGTCACCAACTTCTACAACCCTTTGGTCTTTGAGACCCAGCGTTACGAGCTGGGGGCAGCCTTGTACGTGGGCTGGGCGGCCGCCGTGCTGCTGCTGATTGGTGGGGGGCTCCTGTGCTGGAACTGCCCCCCCAAAGGCCACCAGAACGCCCGCTATGTCCCCAAATTCATACCTGTGAAGTCGCCATCCACTTCGAGGGAATACGTGTGAAACATTGTTGAAGGGATATGGAAGTTCGACAACAACAAAAACTCAAGTGGCATTAGCAGTGAATTGATGGATTCTACAGGGTGTACCCCACCAAAAATGGATTCACATTTGCAATTTGTTGCATATTCACAGATTTTATTTCAAACCTATACTCCGTTTTTTGTTGAAAAACCTGCCTCTTTCCCACTTTTGTACAAACGCCTTTCCTTTCTATGCCACAAGACAGCACTAAAGCTTTGTATCAGGAAAGATTAGCCCAATTCATTCTGTGAGCGCGATTGAAATTTTATAATTCATATTTACCCAACGGGATACTTGCTATACCACAGGATTTTATGCTGATTAATTTTTACAGCTGAGCGATTTTGAAGGACAATAGAAAAACAATTTTTTCTTTTAGTATTGTGATTGTGATTTGAATACGTATATATTTTACAAGTTTTGACATTGGTATTCTTTTTATGCTATAACTCTGTTTTTTTCAAGCTCTTTGAAGCAGTATTCCGTCATTTTTTTAATGCAATATTGTGAAAGACGCAATCATATATGCGAATCATGTTTCATGTGAAAATCAAGCTAGCATTATTCTGAAAACTAGGCAACATTAGCCGGAAACAAATGCAAAAACAGGTGACGTGGAAGCAGAAACACTCCTTTGAATAACGATCAAGGTAGATTTTGTAAAACGTGAATTGTCAAAATCAATTAATTGTCAAAAATATTGACATTTTCCGACTTAGCCACCAAAATTAAACGGAATCTATTCTATAAATGACGTTCGGAGAAAAAATATAGATATAACAGTTGTTTGCCAATATTTGCATTTGTTCGGTGAGTATCACATCAAACAAAAGGCCAGGGCTGCCTCTTCAAGGCACACACACATTCAGTATCACAGATACTCCAGTGCACAATATGAGGATGGGGATTCCAAGTGGACAGCAAAACCTGCAGCTCACATGCATATACAGTATTGGGTCATCTGGAATGTAACAAATGAGGTTTGGCTGGATATCAAATGAAGTTTTCACAATTGAAATGCTATTCATCTATTCAAAAAATAGTCCTTTTGCATAACCATCACATACTTCATATTTCCTGTATTGTGTGTAGTCGCTATGATTTTCCATTAATAAAGACGTCATGAATTCTTACACTTGTTGCATGTGGTCACTGGAAGCATCCAGCATCCATCCAGGCGTTTTCATAGTGCCTGTCCTCATTTCCTGTCCCAGCTGAATTTGGGGCCAGAGGTGGGACTACGCCTAGGACTGGTCGCTAGATAACAAAGAAACAAATAGACAATATAATATATACTACCTTCTTTTCTTTTGAATTAGCAAAAATATGTTACTCCCCCCTCCCCCCCTATGAAAATATCTGACTTAAGTCTCATGAAAATGAAATCTACTTCTCACAACTACACAACTTTTGCCAGGTAACTACTGTATTGCCACTCTGAAATGGAGATAGTTCTTCAAAATCATAGCCACTGCAATTCATCGTACTATTCCATTCGTTTCACTGTCCTGCACACAACAGATTGGAATACTGGATTGACACTTTAAAACGAAAGTGATGAGACATTGTTTGTGTAATCATGACCGAACTGTGTGTCATCTGATGCCCAGTGGCAGCGTGGTGTGTTTGATGAGTTGACAAACTTCCTGTTGACTGCTGCCGATGATTATCATCCTGGCTCAGAATGCGTGCGACACTTTTGTTTGCCGACTGTTAGCACGCAATCCGAAAATGTCTCATAGGAAGGGATACTTACGAAAAGGGAAGGAACGGGGATTGCAACCCCAGACATGACATGGGGGAAATAAAATGGCCACAATATAGCTATGTCTACACAAATTACAAATAAATGATATCCATATCATCCTGGGCAGTCAGGTAAGCAAATGGAGCGCACCCTCTGTAGAAATACAAGCAAAGGTGCGCTCCATTTGTCTACATGGACATTTACATTGTTGTAAATTATAGTAAAGCCACAAATTAGCCTTATGTGTTATGTCTATATTGTATATTGTGGCCACGATTAGAGAAAAATAGATGTCTGGGGGGCAAAGTGGGTTCCATTTGTATACTCAAACGTCCAAGACGTGATAGAGAGCAATAAAAACCCCACAAATCAGTCATCTGTGTGCATCTTATATCTAAATTGTCGCTACAATAAAAAAAATGTAAATCATCAGTCGTCATACAAAAATGTCTCAAAATATTTATATTTTTTGTCCACAAAAGGAAAACATTTCTCTGAAAAAATTCAAACCAATTGAAGACAAGGTTAGCATTCGAAATTGGAGTTCCAATCCAGGGTCAAGGAAAGAGTGTTTTTCTCTCAATGCCACACCTGCAACTGTGAGAGGAGAATCCAGTTTAGCGAGAAGAACTCACCTGACAACCGCAAGTGACGAACCACCCCACCCACCCGGTCGTTGAGAGAGAGAGAGGCAGCTGCTAGCTTCTGAGCGTCGATCGGTCTAGTACGCAGCCTCTTGGCCATGGGGAAGATCGGCAAGGAGACGGCGGGTCAGATCATCAGCTTCATCGGTCTGGTGGGAGTAGCAGTGACCACCGGCATCCCCATGTGGAGGGTCACCTCCTTCATCGGTGCCAACATCGTGACGGGCCAGATCGTGTGGGACGGGTTGTGGATGAACTGTGTGATGCAGAGCACTGGCCAAATGCAGTGCAAGCTCAACGAGTCGGTGATGAGGCTGACCCCTGACCTGCAGGCGGCCCGGGCACTGGTCATCATCTCCCTTGTCTTCGGCTTCATCGGCTTCATGATCACCTTCATCGGCGCCAAATGCACCAGTTGCCTGACGAAGGAGGCCTCCATGGCCAAGGTGGTGATCATTGGCGGCTGCCTGATCATCTTGGCCGCCGTGCTTGTCCTCATCCCGGTCACGTGGTCGGCTACAATCACCATCACCGACTTCCAGAACCCCTTGACCATCAACGAGCAGCGGAGGGAGATCGGAGCATCCATCTATATCGGCTGGGGGTCCACCGTCATCCTCCTCGTGGGCGGGATCATCCTCACCACCTCGTGTCCACCGCAGAGGCCCACGTATGGATACCCGCGTTACCAGGCCCCGTACGGGTCAGCGTACGGCAACGGGTCCGCGTACGCCCCTGTTTACGCGCCACCCTCCAGTCAGCCCTACACGCCGAGTGGCTCATATTACCCCGCCAAGCCGTACGCAGCGCCCACAGGATACTCGCCGCGGGAGTACATTTAAACCCCAAAACAGACTGCAGACCGGATCTGTTTAGTCCTGCTGACGCTATCAACACAGTGTCGAGGTACACATTCAAGATGGTGTGTGTTCTACTGGAAAATGACTGGAATGTGGCATTATTGTGAAAATGAGTTCAAAGGAATGGATATTTGTTGATCGATTGGGAAATGTTGATAATACAGTGGATCCCAGCATATTTGTGGATTCACCTATTCGCAGATTGTTGACAGGAAGCCATTCTCGTTATTCACGGAAATCCTCATTCATTCGTGGTATCTTTTTCCTCATCCCCCATTTATTTGCTTTTTTGAAACAATCCCTCACTTATTTGCAGTTTTTTTTGTCATTGAAAAAATAATAATAATAACAGACTTGTAATTCAAAAAACGTAATCCATATAATCCAGGTACCACTGAAATTACATGAAATCAGATTGTTTTTGTTGATATTATGCTAAAATTTACCATATATTCGACTTTTGACTGATTTTTTACAAAATATTTTTTACAAATTTTTTTTGTATTTTTTTTCAGGGGTCATGAATCAGTCGTCAATTTTAATGGAAAATGCTTATTGACGGTTCATATGTGGGGGGTTTTCCACAAATTTGTAGGGGGAGGAAAAAGAATTTTAACACATTTACAGTGGCCGTCAATCATACACAATTCTTTGGTCTTCACAGGCCGGCCACTGTCATTATTTCCCACGAAAAGCAGGGGAACACTGTTTTTTCCCATTTTTTTTCAAATGGAACATTTTCAACTTTGAAAATTTTCAACCGAAATTGTGAGTCCATTCACAGCTCAGGACAATTGGATTTAGTCTTGAATGACGCTAATGTATGTTTTCGTTATATGGCATCATCTAAATGCTCGTTTGCACCGGAGTTTACCATTGTGTTGCATGTTATTTTCTCCATTTTTTTTTTGTACTAGTGATTTGTTGATTTTTTTTTGTAAATATTACAACTCTGAATGTGTAATAAAATATTTGAATGAACACCAGACCTCTTATGTGGCATCAGTTACAAAGTACACACTCTGACCCCCCTACCTCTCCGCCCACCCAAAAAATATTTTTAGGAATTCTGTTTGGAATAAATGGCGGCCCGGTAGTCTAGTGGTTAGCACGTCGACTTCACAGTGCAGAGGTCGTGGGTTCAATTCCAGCTCCGGCCTCCCTGTGTGGAGTTTGCATGTTCTCCCCGGGCTTGCGTGGGTTTTCTCCGGGTGCTCCGGTTTCCTCCCACATTCCAAAAACATGCATGGCAGGCGGATTGAACACTCTAAATTGTCCCTAGGTGTGAGTGTGAGCGTGCATGGTTGTTTGTCTCTGTGTGCCCTGCGATTGGCTGGCAACCAATTCAGGGTGTCCCCTGCCTACTGCCCGATGACAGCTGGGATAGGCTCCAGCGCCCCCGCGACCCTAGTGAGGATAAAGCGTTTCGGAAGATGAATGAATGAATGTTTGGAATAAAATGTGAATATATATATATATATATATATATATATATATATATATATATATATATATATATATATATATATATATATATATACAGGTCTTGTTTCAGCAGCTAGCTAGCTGTGTATATATATATCTCTATATATATATCTCTATATATATATATATAGAGAGAGAGAGAGAGAGAGATAGATAGATATATATATATATATATATATTGTATATATATGTATATATATATATATCTATATCTATATATGTATGTATATATATATATATATATATATACATATATATATATACAGTATGTATATATATATATATACATACATATATATACAGTATATATATATATATATATATATATATATATATATATATATATATA
>CAAKHF010002817.1:1590-18259 GCA_901007745.1 Hippocampus kuda
CCCCCCCCCACCTCACTGTAACTGTAGTTCATTCTGTCTGCCATTACTCAACGCGCACAATGTAAAGGATTTCAGCTCGACCCCTGCGGGAATTGTCGCGGCCAGATTTTGGATCATCCAAATTGAACCACAGGATTTTTCTATCCGATCATGCAAAAGCTGTTCCGCTAATATCCAGCTGAAGGTCCACGTACGAGTCCGCTCGTCGTCGTAGGACAATTCAATATACTTTCATATGCTTGATGCACTGAATTGTCTTCCTTGAGAGATGTGCGTACCAGTAAAAGACCTTGAATGGATATCAAGGATATCAAATCAATGCTCAAACAGCTTTCCAAAGCCAATTGAGGAGCAACAAGTCACTCACTCCTCGACTGAGCCTGGGGAGGGGTTACAGCGCCACCTTGTGGCTGCTCGGCTAAACACAAACGTAAATGAGGCCCTCAAGTTACAATGATTTTAATTTTTGGGGTGGAAAATTGCAACTTCATTTTTTGCAATATATATATTTTTTCTTAAATCTTGTAATATTTTAACTTTTTCAACAATATGACTTGACTGTCGCAATATTTTTTTTCTCTGGAAATTGAGACTTAGTTTCTGTATTAGGCTGTATATTCTCTAATACAAAAAAATATATATTATGACTGTTTTCTTGTAATATTTACATTTGATTCCTGTTATATCTTTGTTTTTTTTCCTGTCAAAATGACAACTTTTGTCGAAATATTACAATAAGTCCTCTAAAAGTACAAGTTTTTGTGGCTAATATTCTGACTTTTTTTAATTGATGAAATTCTTGTATTATTTTGATTTTCTTTATTGTGGAGTCATGACTTTATTTACATTTCGAACAGGCTTTACTCAACAACTGTTTCAGAATTTTTCTCCCAATATGAATCATCATTAATAAAACGTGGCAGGCCAAAATGCAGTTAAAAAAAGTTTTGCATATTCCTGTCTCATAAAAAAAAAAAAAAAAATGGAGAATAAAATCCTCATCCAGTGTAACGTTCTTGTAAAACTCGACTTGAAGAAGATAACGGCCTGGAGTGGCCATCTTCTTCCGAGCTCCGTCTTAACAAGTTTTGTCATCTTGTTATCCGGACTTTGTCTCCGAGACCTCTTCTACTTCATGGCGGGGGTGATTATTTTGATTTTTCGCTGTTTCTCTGATCCTGGCGAAGACAAATGAAGTGCGTCGCCACAAAAAGGGACAGAGCGCTCGCGGCGGGCAAAAAGAGAGTCTGGGAAAACATTCCTCATGAGAAGGGAACCTTTGTGAACGTTCCTTATTTTGTGACGGCGTGAGACACGACGATATTGTGCAGATTTCAAATTCATGCTTCCATTTCCATTTTTCTTCAACATTGTTTCATAATATTCCGACTGCATGCTCGCCACCTTTTGACTTTTTTATTATCGCTGTCATATTTTGAGTTTGCTCTTGGAAATGTTTCACTTTTCTCTTGCAACGTATTCATTGTTGTCTCGCCAAATTAAAACTTTACTCTTGGAATATTTCAACATCACGATGACCTCTTAAATTAATATCAGTCATCACCCAGCAGTATTTATGTTCCATATTTATTCTTCTATTTTATTTCTTCTTCTCCCGTTTTCCTTCTATTCTTGACAGCTTTAACCTTAATTCTCAAAAATTTGGTCTTTATTCTTGTAATATTGGCATTTTATTCTCACACTGTTCTAATTTTATTTTCCCCAAATTACGACATGAATATTCTGATATGTAAACGTCTTTCTCAAAGGGTGACTCTATTCTCACACCGTCTTGTCTTTTTTTTTCCCCCTTGCAAAATTACAAATAAAATGGTTGCAATATTTATATGTAATCAATTAAAGTTAGTTAATTAATTAATCAAATCAAACTTTAATCTCATATTTCAAATGTCATTTTCCTAAAATTCAACTTTGTTTCACAATAAGCGAATATTCGCGAGTGAATTCACGACAGGATATCCCGATTTCAGAAATATGTCAAAATGTACCTTCAACTTGGACAAATGTGCACGTTTTAGACGAGCGGAAGCACAAATGATGAGGCTGCATATTGGCGGCGCAAGACAGAAGACAATCATTGGATTTGTTCACGACATGCAAAGAGAGGCTTCTGCTGGGAAAGTCAAAGCTTTGTGCTCCATGCCAGTAAAAGAGGGTTGCAAACAAGTCCGCTCCATTCAGGAGTAGCGGAGCAGATAAGCCACTTTCCACCCAGCCCAGAGAGGATCTCTTTATAAGGGCCTCTGACGGAGGCACCCGGCACTCAGGAACATCCCCAAAAATAACCCCATGTGATCTAGTCAGCGCCGAAATTCTGTGCTAGCACAGAGCAGGCACGAATCGTCAATCAAGTGGTAGATTAGCGAGGCTAATTAGCGCTCAAATTCTTTCCTTCTGCCGCCAAATACAACATCCGCAAAGTGCCATCCGACACACATTGAAATCTGCAGACGACGACAAACTGAGCTGTGCCTCGAATGTCAGAATGAAATGCCGCTAAAATGCAAATGACAAATTATTGCCAACCCGACCCCCCCCCAAAAAAAAGAAAGAGTCTGCAATTAGGTGAAGAAACCAAAAGACACTTCAAGCTGAGAGGATCACAACGCACCAACTCCATGCATCTAGCATGCACGCCCATCATAAACTCATGTTACATGAGCAACTGTATTCGGTCTCATGCAACACAAACAACCCTGACATGAGGCTCATCATTCGTGTTCGCTAGCATGCGAGCGATTCCCCATACGGCGGCTACGTTTTTTTACTCTCTGCGCGACATGTCAGTCGAAGTGTTATTTCAAACGCTGCCTGGACAGATGAGAAAAGTTTGGTGATGGCACTAATTTGACCCAGGTATGCATCATTTATTTGCATTATTCCCAATGAGCAAACTTGATTCTCATTTGGAGATTAGAGGTGGATGCATCCTGGAACAGATTAAAGTTTGACCTCCCAGAGTCCACGATGGAAAGATGCTTACGGTACCAAAAAAAAAAAAAAGATGTGCAAAATCAGGCAAAGCCAAGAAAAGAGCAGATTGTATTTCACCTTCCTAAAACATTGGCTCGCACTTAAGTTTCCATGTAAGAGTCCCTGATGCCTGAATCCAGATTGACAGATCACAGTGGAAACGCAGATGTGGGGCGATGGAAAACAGTCTTTACATTCAAAGTGGCAGGTGGGCTTTTCGGAACAGCCCCTCTTTTCAGTCCATTTCCACTGACAATTGCCAATCTTTTCCCCCCCCAAACTCGCTAATTGACGACACACATATGGTACTGCGCGCAACTCCGAGGTTGTCAGGTCAGCTTTGGCTACACAATATCGAAATATAAAGCAAATATATTGGAAGGAACTTGCCCAACGCATGATTAAGAGTGTGGTGGACAAGGTTGGTATAGGTTTGCGTTTAGTTTTATGAAAGCCTGACTGTGGATGTTATGGTAAATGGTGACTAAAATGCGAAACTACAAAAAAAGGAAAAAAAATCATGGTTAATACTCAACAATTAGTTTCTTATATAATACAATTAGTACAATGATGATATTATAATTGTAATGTCATGGAATCATGGCATTAGTCAGGTGGACCTAAGTAACCACACCACAGAATCCCGTTGATTAAAATCTTCCTCTGGACGTTGGGGTGGCCATTGGGGCCATTTGGGCCATAGCTCCGCCCCTGTTCCGAAACATCTGGCAATCAGGTCTTTGCTGACTCGGATCGGAAGGGAAAGGAAATATTCTAATTCAGCCCGACTGTCAGTGTTGTTTGTGTCATGCTTAAATTTGACGTTGCGTGCGCTAAGCGAGATGCGTCTGACATATTTAGAACAAACCCTTCAACTTTGTTGGTGATGAGCTGCCATTTTTCTCATTTCAAAAGAAGGCGACAGCTAAAATCTAAATAAGTTCACATGTGGCCACGCGGAGGTTCTGATTGACACGTCAGATAAAAGACATTTGAGGAAAGTGAGACTTGGACGGCCGGCTGGCGTCATACAAATCTGTCAATGCAAATCCTGCGCGTTCGCTTAGCGTGACAATGATCCCAAGTCTGGTTCGTATTCGTTTTAGTCTTGCCGGTACACAGCCAACAAACGCCAGCAGACATCTCCAGCTCTAATTAGGATGTTTGCGGCCCCGGGTCACAGTTTTCCCTTGTGTCGAAGCTAATTTTGAGGCTCTCAGACACATGTGACGTTCCAAACATCTCCATGAGCTGTCTTGCTTTCAAAACACAGCCACAGCGTTGTGATAATAACACGACAATAAACCAAGCTAACCCAGCTGGTGACCCCGCAACATCTCAGCTTCCCCGCCCCCGAAAAAGTTGCGCGAAAGATAAAAGGCAGCCTGCGGCGGATTTCTACGAGGGAGAGCAAATTCGCCAGACGGAGATTGGCAAATGTCAGTCATGTTGGGCTGTTGTCATTCCTCAAGTGGCCCGTAGCCTCGTAAGCGATAGCCTGAGAAAAGGCCGAGTTATCTTGCCTGACAAGGAGACGGACCGCATGAGTGGCAAGCGGGGATGCACTCCAGCAAACTATGCAAAGACAGTGAGAATGTCTGAATAATCCAATTATTTTGTTGCGTAATCAATGAATCAACCAAAGGATCATTTCCACCCCTATATTGAAAATCAGGACGGTGTTTCAAATTGAGAGTGCCTGAAATGTATAAATATCAAGGCGGGTTGTTGGTCAACGTCATTGTTTTGAAATGAATGGACTGAAATGTCAAACTTCTATACCAACGATAAAATATAACATTTTAACATGTGTGGCGCCTGCCTTGCATTGCTTGGCTTTTTTCTTTACTTTTCTTTTCCACCCCCTCAAGAGCACACGACAGGCTCTCGGGTGTATCTCGAGTGGATGTTGTATCCATCCTGGGAACCCTGAATGAAGATAAGGCCACTGACATCTGGAGAGCTGCTAGTGCACCACAGGCTGAGGCGAAAGGATGGTCACTAAACTATACATATCATACGATGGCATCAAAATAAATGCGGCCAATGTTTATTATTATACTAAACTGCATTTTAGGCACCTTCTCCAACTTTGTGTCATGTCAGAGGGGGTCCGGATACAAAGACCATCGTGACACATCTGTTTTGACACGACAAGTAATTACATACGCGATCACTCCTCATTTCTCCTCCATCTTTTTGCAGCGTCCACATAATCGACCGGAAATGTTCACAGAAAGAGCAGTCTCTGGTAACGTTGGTGAACGCCTAAAATAAAAAAAGATAAAGATGGAACTAACCATATCCAGATGAAATCAGGAACGGTTCTCCGTCACTTTGAATGGCACTGTGCTGATGTTTCCTCTGCATGTGCTCATGTTTTGCACCTTCCCAGCAGTCGGAGGCACAATCCAGCTTCTCTTAAAAGTGGGTGATGGAGTTCTGCAGATAATAAATCACATTAGCATTTGACATGTAAGCAGCAGGGACGAGTGTGGGATAACTTGGCCCAACCTGCTGGTTTCTTTTAAGTAATACTGTATTTGGTCTAGTATCAGAAACTAAATTCTTGGTGATTCAAGATAAAATGCATACATCACTCAAGAACAAGCAAAAATGTGACTGAAAAAAAATATGGTATTTAAATTCATTTAGTTACAGTACTCCAGCGTCAACAGAAATAAACACGGAACATAAATGGGATTTTTTTTTCGCTTTTCATCAATTGCCAGAATATAAATCCATTATTTATTTCGCATTTTTCTACCAGTTATTTAGTTATTGAATGTTGAATTTGTTTTATGTATTACATCCACCTTCGCCGGTTTAGTTCCGCTTGGTATCCTACAGCGCCATCAGGTGGCCACAATAGTCATTACCAGACATTGAAAATTAAACATCACCATAGTACCGGATTGTTTCAAAAGTCTACAAGTTAAGACCGAGGACAACTTCGAAAACCAATGAATGAAAAAAAATGCGCACACCCTATCGAAACATCGCGTTATTATCCTCGACTAAAACTGCTAACAGAACGCTTGCGAGATAACTTACCTTGCACCCCCAATTTGTCACCCACGTCTTCAAATATTTAAGTTTTACTATCGCTATTTAATTAAACATTTCACCGTGAAACGTTCGCCACTAAGCAGGCTTAAACGTCGTTTAAAATAAAGCGCACGCTACATTGAATCAATACGCAATTATCGACATCTGTATTAGCACTTTCCAAAATCGTAGTACGACACTCGAAGACGTAAACATCGAGCAAATCCAGATACAAAAGCAGCTGGGAAGACTCAGAAATCAGCGCATCTTCCGGTTAGCAGGCGTCATGGCTCGAGGAATGCTTTTGGCAGAACGTTCTTACTCAAAATGGAAGCATTGAAGGTAAAAATGAGTGGTGAGAAAATTAAACCTAAAAATGAGGAGGACTCAAAAGCAACCGTGCCGACAATGTGACACGTTAAGTTTCACATTTCTTTGATTTTAAATAAAGACAACAAAAAGTTGGGCCATTGTTTTCTGTATTTTCATGAATGAGTTAAATTATATACACAGTAAAAGACTCAAACGCACCAAAAACAGGTCATTCGCAGACGTTTCGATGTGGAAAGTTCACAGTGACGAGTCAGATCCACAATGAGCATTTCCACCTTAAACATGATGTCATTGCTCATTCTCACATCCTCTTCCTCATCTTGCCCTTCTTTTGGTTGCCTCGACCGAAGCCGGACTTCTTCACCTCTCCCAGCCATTTCTTGTTTTTGGCGCGCAGGTTCTTGAGGCCTCCGCTCTGCAGGAAGCGATGCTTCTGTTGCTTCTTGCGTTGTTTCAGGATCTGCTGGCTGGTTTTGAGCTCGCTGCGCACCCTGCTGCCGTTGGACGCCAACTGAGGGCCCGCCGAACTCTGGCCGCGACCACGGCCGCGGCCTGGAAGACCCAAACCGATTAGTGCCTCATTTATTTAGTATTTTTGGAATTCATTGTATGCAATAACTTTGATGTCTGCATGACCCGGAAAAATTAATAAAAAAATACATATGGTGTTTAGGCATAAGATGCAAAATGTACCTCTTGGTGGCCTCCTCCCGCCTCCTCCCCCTCCTTCCCCATCTGAGCCTGCGGCCCCTTCATCAATTTTGTACTTCTTCTTCCACTCCTCGTAACTTTGAGCTTGTTAAGTATGACAGCAAAAATACTGCCAGTCAAATTGACATTCTAAACAGTTGCACTTAAGCGTAAACGCTCACTGGTAGACGCGACATATTTGTCCAAAGGATACAAGTTCTTCTTGTTGTTCTTCTTGTGGATGGTTTGACCGCCATCGAGTTTAATTCGTTTCTTCTGGTCATCTTTGCCAGTGTCTGTTACGAAGCGCTTCCTCTTTCGATCCCTACGAATCCGAGTACCGATAAATATTGAGTACGAGACGTGGCGGCGATTGTAAAGGTAAACCACTTTTTCGTCACCATTTCATAATTCTCTTGTGCTGGTTGAGTCCTTCTCCTTCGTCTCCCATGAGGTCGAGGACAGCGGAGGACGCTTGCGCTTCAAAGGCGCTGCCTTCTCCGCTCAAACTTAGGCTAAAAAGCACAAAGAGATGGCGTGAAGCTCACGTCCGAGAACGTCTCAGTCAAGTGAACTTTTCGAAGATGCTGTCACCCCCTCTCCGAGTTGAAGTCTTTGGGTCTGTAGGGGATGTAGTATTCCTCGTCTTTGGCCGGCACGCGTTTGCCTCGCTTGTTCTTTGGACGCGCTTCTCCTTGGTCCTGATTAGCCTTCCTCTTCCCACCAATCACCTCGCAGAAAACGTCCTGTTTAAGAAAAGAGTAAAAACATGTTGGGACATTTTCTAACGGTCTTTCCCCATGCAAATGAATAAATTGAACAAGAAACAATAAATATAACTCGTGTTCTAACAATAGACCCTTCACTTTTGTGGTTGTCTCAGCAACGTCCAGAGTCTCTGAGTGGCCGGCAGTTTTTAAAAACTAAAAATAAAATGTCAACTATGAAATTCTTTTGTTTTGAAAGTAGCGCTTTTATTTTGACGGTGCAAGCGACATTTTCGCTACATTTGCATGACTTGTCAGATCACTCTAGCGACTATTATTCAACTTTTTGTTTGATAACCAATTCATGAATGAATTTTACAACATAAACCTTCACGCTTATAACAATAAAAAATATGAATTACAGACAGTACACTTGACAGTTATATATTATTTTGTCCATTCGGCATTTGTTTAGTTTTACAACAGAGACTTTTCAATGTCACTCGCGTTGTCTTATGTTGTAAATTTGTACCCCCCCAAAAAAGTAACGGGCTAATATTAGCCAATTAAATGAGCCAGACGATTAATCGGTCAGACCCTAAAATGTACATCAACAGTTTCACAGACCTTACGCGTTGCGTCGCTGTCAACATCGATTTGGGAGTCCCAGTAAGGCTCAACTTACATGATGCAGAAATGTCAGCAAATTTAAAAAATGTGGAAAACAGTTTTGCACGCTGTGGAAATGACTGGCGTGAACATTTGTTTTTATGTGTGTTACCTGCAGTGCGTCGTCCTCGCCTGAGTCGGCAGCGTCTTGGCCGGCCGGGACGCTGACGGGTTTATGGAGGCGTCTCTCGGCCGCCAGACTTTTCCTGTCCTTGCTGAATTTGTCCACCAGCCGCGAGTCCTTGGAGCGCTTGGCCCGCATCACCTCACTGGCGAGCGTCTTGCTGCTGGAGTTGATTTCGAAGATGGTCTAGACGAGGAAGAGCGTACTTTAAATTAGTGGGTATCAAAATGGAGTCGGGGGGAGTCGTGAGAAGCAATTTGGGGACGGCGGGGTGTCAGAAGAACGATGAAAAGCAACACTGTTAAAAGAAGGCCCACTCACCGATTTAGATTTGTAGCCCTTGATGGCGTCGACTATTTGAAGGCGGTCCAGTTCGGTTTTCTCCAATCCCGACCCTAAAACAAAAACAAACCGTCACCAACGTGTTGTCTGATGAGCACCGACGAGGGGCGCTGGTCCTCTAAAAACGGACCCAGTAAAGGATGGACGGCCATGCAGGTCAGGTCCAAGTTCTTCACTCGTCTGATGGACTCCACTGAGGGGTTCGGCCGAGACTTGAGGTACTGCTTGTAGGCGTTCTCCGAGACGCGGTGCAGGTTCTGCAGGTCCAAGGAATTGTCGTGCGCCGTGATCAGATTGACAGCTGCGTCGTCCAAGATGCTTTGAGGCACCCGACCGAACGTTCCATCTGAATCTGCAGGGAGGACGATTTACTTTTTCGAGGAAAAAAAAAGGCATTTTTTGGGTTGTTGGGTTTTTTTTTTTTTTGCAAATGTCTTACCTGCCGAGTGTTCTGGCGTGGCGAGCTGCACGGGTCTTCCCAGGAAAAGGTGAAGGTCATACACAAAAGGGACCTCGTCGGGACAAACCATACTGTAGGCTGTGCCGCTGCGCCCCGCTCGGCCCACACGACCTGAGCGGCAAATACGACGAGCCAATTAATTGATGGAATTAAATACTTGAACTGTACAGCAGAGTGCACATCCCCTCTGTGAGTAAATGGATTAGAGGGCCTCGTGTGCAATCTTGTCCTTTTGCTCACCAACTCTGTGCAAGAAGAGCTTTGACTTGGAGGGAAAGTTGTAGTTGATGACGTTGTCCAGCAGCGGGATGTCGATACCGCGAGCGGCCACGTCCGTCACGACGAGCACCATGGCTTTGCGGTGCACAAACTTCCCGATGTTGATCTTCCTGGCCGTCTGATCCAGGGCGCTGTAGATGTAGGCGCACTCCAGCCCTTCTGACGACAACAACTACACAACCACCACCAGACGTCAGAAACTCTTCCGAGCAGTTTTTTTTTGTTTTCGGATGCTCTGCTGACCTCCTTGATGTACTCCACGTGATGTTTGGTGGCGGCGAAAACCACCGTCTGCTCCTGAGGCTTGACCACGTTCCTCAGAAGGTGAAGCAGCAGTGCCGGCTTGTCATCCACTCGCAGGTGGAAGAAGGACAGCTGGGGGGAAAAAGAAGACAAGGCATCTTCAATACACGATACTTAAATTTAAATTGGGATTTTTTTTTTCCCAACCTTGATCTGGTCACTGAGCTTAGAGTCCACATCCAAACGAATCAACACTGGTTCTGTCAGCCCTGAGAATGAAAAAGAAAAAAAATTGTCTGTCTTGTCTATAGTCACTATATAGGTCACGGAACACTTTATAAAGTACCACAACAAAATTTTTTGAGACCCAATATCCATCTTCCAATATATAACATGTTCATATCAATAAAAAAAGATTTTTTTTTTTACAGATTCCGATCATCATAACTTACGAACGTCTGCTAGCTTAATGCTAACGCACAATGTGAAACACGATAGATGTAGGACTGAAACTAGCATCTAAATTCTGTTCGTTATTACCATTTAAGCAACGGTTGCTTGAACGCAAACAGGCATATATTCTTTATCTTCTGCATCAAACAACCAATATTGCAGTTTAGTCAATCTAAGACAATGCTGCGCTACTTGTCAATTGATTCACGTGTTTATGTCTAGAATGTGTTTAAGGAGTGTGTGTGTGTGTGTGTTTCACTTTTAACGAAGGAGTTACTGTAACCTTTGGAAGTCATATTTGATCAAATGCTGATATTGGATCGTCTCACCCGCCCTGGCAAACTCCACCAGCAGTTTGGGCAGCGTGGCAGAGAACAACAAAGTCTGTCTAGTGTCAGGAAGTCTTCTGATGATCTCCTGGAGCTGTTCGGCAAAGCCCATCTCAAACAACCTGAACAGGTGAGGAACATTCGGGACACATATTCACGGGATTCGAGAACAGCTTTGCTAAATAAACACGTAAGGTTTAAATTACCTGTCAGCCTCGTCGAACACCACGTACTCCACATGATTCAACTTCAAGTTCATTTGCTGGACGACATGCATGAGACGGCCGGGGGTGCCGATGATTCTGGAGGACAACGGAGAGAAATCAGCAATATAAAAAGTATTGATAGTCATTAAATGGGGAACGCAAGGCAAAAATCATTTGAAACTATAACACAAAACGACTTAAGTTTGTGGTTGAACTCACATGTCGGGGTTTTCATGAAGCGCAGCAAACTGGTCCTCCAAACTGGAAGGCACAGACATCGATTTAAGAGTGCAAGCGCAAAAATTTCAACGACATGAAATAAAAATAGTAACAACCACACACCTGTCTCCACCAAGGATCAAGGTTGTCTTCAGCTTAGTGAACCTCCCCAACTATGACGATCAAATTTGAGTGGAATTTATTTCCAGGCCTGACCTAATTTGACCTCGCACTCCTTGCCATCTTACCTCTTTTGTGAACTTCATAGTCTGCAGGGCCAGTTCTCTGGTGGGGGTCAGGATGAGAGCCCGAGCACCCGTCTGGGCATGCGGTACCTTCAGCTTCTCAAACATGGGCACCAGGAAAGCGGCCGTCTTGCCGCTGCCAGTCCGAGCCATGGCTACGACGTCTTTGCCGTCCAGAATGACCGGGATAGTCTTGAGGTGCGGAGAATGGGGTTAGAACAGAGTATGTCAATAGACATCACGCATATTCGAAGATACCAAGGGAGGCCAGTCTCACCTTTCTTTGGATTGGCGTTGGCACCTTGTAGCCCTTCTTCATGACGCCCTTGAAGACGGGGTAACAGAGTCCTAACCACACACAAAATGGAGAAATGTGGTCAAGAAAATATACCCCTCCATCACTGTATTTCCTTATTTAACTGGATTACAAATATTTGACCACATTCAATAGCAACAGCAACGAAATGCGGTGTTGTTATTGCACATAAGCTTTGTTCTGGTGGCTCTTACCCATGGATTGAAATCCTCCCGATTTCTTCTTCTTCTTGTTTTGGGCTCGGACCAGCTCCCTGGTATCAGGCTCAACATCAGACAGGCAGTCCGAAGCGGTGGGGAAGCGCAATAATTTTCCCTTGGGCTGTCAAAAGTCAGATATAACAAATCTTGATTTGAAAATATAGATGTTCTACAAATCCTGTAAACCCCCCCCCCTGAGTGGGGGCATTTCATTCAATGAAGTATGCAGAGGGTACATCGAAAACCTTTGCAATTAGCACATCTGCCTCACACAAAGGCTCAATGGTCATCCTGGAAGCAAGGTGTGCCTTGCGTCTTTCATCACAAGTCAGTTTTGGTTCATTGAAAACTAAATTGTCTTTAGGTGTGAATGAGTATTAAATGGTTGTCTGTCTTTATGTGAATGGGAAGAGTATCTCAAGTAAAATGTGTGCTCCATCTAAAGCCCGTAAAAACAGATGACGTATGGAAGAGCTGTAACAAAGCACAACGTACTGAGTCGCACGTATCAATTCTTTGAGAGCCATTTCGCAATCCGGTAATATATGTTGCACTTTATGAGGGAGGAAAAAGGTGTGAAGGGGGCATCCGGATTTGAACCGGAGACCTCTTGATCTGCAGTCAAATGCTCTACCACTGAGCTATACCCCCTGTTGCAACTCAAGCTGCGTTATTGGAATCAATACCTAAAGTTAGCTCGATCACCGCAAAACGGGAAAGAAATTATGTGCGTGTTTAACAATATTTTGAAGGCTTACGGAATCATCGTCTTTGATTTGGACGTCTATTTCAAAGTCTCCGCCGTCGGAATCCGCGTTGGGCTCTCTGCCAGCCGTATTTTTCTTCTTCTTGGTCATTTTCTTCTTTCTCTGAGCCATGGCGGCGTTCAAAAATGATTCTTCTTTCACCCGCGACGCGTTGAAGAAATAAATTCTAGTTTCGAGAGTTCATGGGATATCACAAAGGGGACAGCGACGACTCAAGCGGACATATTGTAAACACGTGTGAGTTTCTTCTTCGTCTTTTTTTAATTTTCTTTTTCCGCTTCTCAACTTCCGGTATTTGGCTGCTGGTCTCGACTGCCATCTATCGACTCTAATTGGAAGTTGAGTTCTGTTACCTTTTCAAAAGTGGGAAATCAATCAGTGTCCATCGGTAAGGTGTCCATTAAGGGAGTACAAAAGAAGTACTGATAAAAATATTTGTTTGAGGCTCCAATGTTAGTTTTAATAAAAGTATATGTGCCGTATTAATTAGCATTATTATTGGCATTAATTAGGGTCAATCATTATTCAAGGAAATCCCTGTTGTGTCTTTATTTGGCTTGCAGCTGAGGGCATTTCCTCAACAACAGAGAGTATCCAACATCTATTAGGGGTAAGGCATTTATTTTTGTACAAGTGCTTTTTTTTGTTCCTAAAACAAAAAGGTGAGGTATTTCATTTCAAATAACCGTGCCGGTCATTATTTGACGAACTACATCCAACTATTTCAAATTGACTAATGATGTATTTACCCAGCTTCAAATTAACTCATGTCTATTACAGGTGACGCGTTCAGTAGCGTACAAAATCATTTTTCTGTCAAACGCACATGTAAGTATGAATTTGTCACTGCCGTGCACTTTTGGCACACAAATTTCCTCTTGTAGACAAGCGGCCAGAGTGGATTTTTATTTATTTCTTTTTTAAATCACCCAGTGGAAATGTGTCCCTTGGATGATAACACTGACACTAATATGGCAGCCAAAACGTACCGTTTGAAGTCAGTGGGCTGATGTACAGTAAATAAGTCAACACCATGGCAACAGCCCGCAGCTAATGCCATTCATATTCCCCCTGCAGAGCTCGGCTGCAGTGGCCTGGAGCCAAATCTGCCTCGGGGGCTGAGAGGGATGCAGGCTATGCACACACACACAAACCAAACAAACACATAGAACCACTAGCCGTGCCGCGTCTATTTTTATAAGTTGATGTATAATTCACGGCGTGTAAAAGGTGATCAGACTATTTTGGTTTTGGAATCAGTTCCGCATGGTGGGATTCTGGCATTTAATGACATGATGCTGCTTATGAGTCACCGGGCGAGGCTTTGCGTGGCTACAAAAGGAAACAAACAAACCCAAAAAAGTAGCGTGTTTTGCCTGCTTTTGTCACTTTTCTTATAAATCCTCTACGAGAGCCTTCACCTTCATCCTGACACCTACGAATAACAAATTAATTCATTGGGAGGCAATGTCGGCCACGCTAAACTGGATACTGAGCTGCGGCTGAGTGTGTGTAACCTTTACAAAAAGCTGCGGCGCAAGTTGTGTCAGCAAGAAGATGCTAATGCGCAAACACTCACCAGTGGCTAAGTGCGTGAACGCGAGTCATTAGGGGAACAGATGTCAGAGCACGTCTCAGGTTAAATTTGAGTTTAGGATGTTCCCATGCAGAGTGCGTGTGTCAAGCAGATGCTGCTGCCTCTAAGCCGTGGAGATTGAGGGAGGGGGAGACTGTTTAAATTAAGAGATTTGCAGAGTTGATGATTTGTAAGGGCGAACCTTTAAATAGCGGCGCTGATGCTGGTGGCTTAAATTCTGTTTAACCCTATATTGAGTGATTTATTTATCATTTAGTGGCTCTGTTGAAAAGAGTCCATTATCTGGCCCACTGGGCATTTTCAAGGTTTCATTTTGGTCGGGGGCCAAATTGTATTTTTCAGAAGGCTGTTTGTGAGTGTGAATAACATCACGTTCCTCGCCATATTGGAGTCTGACATCCTTGCAGATATCCGATTTTACATCACAGACTTTTTGCTATATCGCGGGAATTTGCGGCGATTACTTCGCCACACGGACTATTGTGACTGCAATAAATGCAAGCCAGCAGGAATGAGTGTGTAAAAGACAAGAGAATGTCCAAAGTTTGGAATCCTTTTCTACCGAAAAGAAGATAAAGTGCAACGTCTCTACCGCATAGTCAAACTTGCGTACAACGTTAGCCATTTTGGAGAGGCTACCACCGTGACTTTGGACAAATTGTAATCCCTCCACAGGTGGTCAAGTATAGACGCAGCTGCCGGTGGACTTTCAATTGCTCTAATCGACAAACCTGAACAAAAATAAACACGTCACAAGCATGTTCATACGCTAGCTGCACATCCACTGGTGCCCAGAGGCTAACAGCTAGCCAGTTAGCTGGAAAAAAAGGCTCAAGATGAACCTTTCACATCTCTGTGGAGGAATTTTGGCCCACTCTTCTTCGCAGAATTGCTTCAACTCCGCCATATTGGAGGGTTTTCAAGCATAAACTGCCCGTTTAAGGTCAGAAAGATTCATCACTAAGTATCCCAAACGCGTGATTTCAGTTATTGCTGCCAGGGGTGGCATAACTCATTATCAGGCTCAAGGGGCAATTACTTCTTCACATCGGGACAGGTAGGCTTGGATTTTGTGTGTGTGTGTGTGTGTGTCTGAAGTAAATTAAAAAGACATTTAGAAATTGCATTTCTACAATATTCTCATTTATTGAGATGCATCTGTACTCTCCAAGTCCACTCAAGTTCAAATGGCAATCTCAGGGCTGACAGCGGAAAGACAGTATGAGGGCGGACACAACCCCCCCCCCCCCCAAAAAGAAAACAGCACAGTAAGTATTACAATATTCACAAAAACAAATCCACCAACAATTAACCATGTCTGAAATATGCCTCTTGATCAGCAACCCGCTGTGTTGCAGCCAAGCGAGGGCCGCGGCACTGTGTCAATGCAATGCCGCCACCACTAGTGACAGCGGCAGATGGTGACGGGGCCTCGGGCAGTGGCCCCGCCGCTCCGGAGACCCCGAGCGCAGGGACAGAGCAGTCATGCACAAAATGCATGGCCACTGATTGCATCTTCAGATGCCGTGTACGGACACAAGATGCTAAAGGAGCGACGGCTCTTCCGTGCTACATGTTTCTCGTTTTGCTGTACGCGTATGAAAAATGTAATAAAAATGCGCGTCAATGAAATTCTTGCGGCTGTTCGTGTCACAGGTTAGCACTTGTTGCTAGGCAGAACTTTCCACCTGAAAAAAATAAATACATAAATAATAAAACAAATCTGGGTCCTCACTGTGCTGTTTCTTGGCAACCTGTGGTCAAGGGCGCCGCTGCTCCACTCCGAATGGAGAGGGAGACACGGCAGTAATGTTCCATAAAATTGAATTAAAAAAAAAAAATTCAAAACACGTAAATACAGATGTTTTTCAACAATTTTGGGGGTTACCTGTCTATAATATTGAATTTTTTTTCCCCAAGGCATTAATAATGGCTGTCAATTACACACGGTCCACTGTTCATTTTTTTTTTTCCCATCACAGTGCGGTGGTTCCTGTGGGGCACTGCCACACCTGCCCCAAAATGCAAAATTGCCATTTATAGCCATACAAGACATGTCATAAATATCTTTTTTTAATCACTTTAACCTGTTTTCACAGCATTTTATAACGATGTTGCAGCGTAAATCTACCAGAGGATAAAAATAACATTTGAGAATTCATACAATATCAAAATCTCTGCATGCAGCATTAAGGAGATACCGATGGGAAATGTGAAAATAGCAGAAAACGGATGTGAAATGCCCCCGAATGTCTCCAACCTGCAGTTTTCTTTTTAATAAGCAAATCTGAATGTAGAATATTGTGGTCAAACGCTGCCGGATGACTGCTAATTATGACTGCTGGGCAGCAACACACTCACGTTGAATCTCATGCCCTCGACACTTGTAGTGGAAGGTTATATGTGACGACAAGGGGGGGGGGGGGGGGGCCCCAAAAAAAAAAAATA
>CAAKHF010002817.1:33298-44727 GCA_901007745.1 Hippocampus kuda
AAAACCCCCCCCCCCCCCCACCAAGTCCACCATGCCCGAGTGAAGGGACACAGACTCCCTTCTTGCTCCTCCTGTCTGACCCCCAACCAATTTTTTTGTTCCCCCCCCCCACTTTTTTTTCTTTAAATCTCGCCACTACCTACTCATTGCATTACTGTCACTTTTTTAAATATGCTTTTTTTTTTTTTAAGCTCCAAATGACTTGTCTATGAATTAAACTTAAATTACTGCTCATTGCCCCTCTTCACCCCGGCGAGATTTGGTGGCTCGGGACAACGAAGGCACGAACGCCATTTTAAGGCGTCTCATCAAAGAAGCGTGGACGGAAAATTGCTTTTCCATTTTCTACATAACACCTGCCCTCATTAGGATCGCAGGTGAGCTGGAGCCTATCCTGGCATACACCCTGGACTGGTCACCGGTCAATCACACCATACATAATAAACCACCATTCACATTTAGACTCTTCAACGAAGCTAAAAAGTATTTGGAGGAAGCCGGACAACCTGCAGAAAGCCTATATAAGCACGGAGAGACCATGCAAGCTCCAAACAGGAAGGCCGCAAGAGAGATTCCAACTCGAAACAATGAGGCAGATGCGTTCCCCGTTCATGCAGATCAATGTTGCTCAATTAAAACCCCGACAGTCAAGTGGTTGCATCGTCATATCACAAGCACCATTTTGTTTGTTGCCTTATAGTCTTAATCATTTCCCAAATTTGGCTTATAAAATTAGCTTTTTTTCTTTTTGGTATGAGTGTCGAAAGCAGCATGGCCTTGTCTGGTCCTCAAAATGGCCTCCTTGTATAATACACCAAGCAGCAACAGCAGCAGCATGCCCAGCCTCTCCTCCCCCCAAACAGGCAAAAAGCCCCACTTTTTTTGTGTGTGTGTGCTATAGTGACTCCTGAACGGACGGCTGTGTACAGTATATAAATCTGTTGCTTAACTGTGTGGTTATGCCCTGGCTCGGTGGCATCTGGACATTGTACAGTTTTGACGTGTTAGTAGTGGGCTGCCTGTAAGTCAATTGCCCGGAGAGGTTGGGGGCGATACTTTGTAACATAGTTTCTATTAATAATAAATGTATGTAAAGGAGAGACACATACTCATCCACTTAAACCCGACTTCCATCCACACACTACTGAACTTTGCCAGATTTATCATGTGCAAAACTTGTATTTATTTTTGAGTCCTGCATTGCTGTCTTAACTCTTTTTAAGAAAGGGGGATGCTCTTCATTTCCCCTTTGCTGTCTGAGTGACCACTTTCTGCTTTTGTCTGTCCAACGACTAAAGGAAAAAAAAGTAAACAACGTACATATGTATCATTTTTTTCCAAATGAACCGATCTAACATTGAAAAGCGTTCTTTTTGCGTGTATATGATTTTAAAAAAATGTTGACATTTTGATTTTAATGAAAAGACTTCTAGACAGAGAGAAAAAAATAAATTATACATAACCTGTCCATGTCTCGTCTAGTGTTTTCTCCAGATCTCTCACACACACACAAGGGCTGTTCAGGTCTTAAGTGTTTTGAGCAACACGTTTCATTTTTCAGCGTTTGTCATTTTATTGCAAACAAAATTGCACCGTGAGGCTAAAAAAAAAAGGCGTAAGAAAACATATTTACAAGTTGGTGACGAGACTTAAGACCCAAAGGGGTAGTGGTACGTACGACGGAGCAAAGAACACGGAACTGTACCGCGGCACCAAAGTCCAGGAAGGTCCACTGCTCACGTTTCACAATTTCACACACACACAATTATAAAAACACGTACACACATACTGAAAACACTTAAAACCATTTGCCCTTCCGCACATGCCGCGTACGCGCACACACACTCGCACTTTCGAGTCTGTAATGTATTGAAGCTGCTACTGATGGCTTTTAATAAACTGTCCAGTTCCGTTCAGAGTCCAACACTAGACCAGGGCATGACTTTTCCTTTCCTTATTTTTTTTTTGTATGGCCATTTAACATCAAAGTCTTGAAGGCACAACGTATCAACAGTTACACTTGACTTACTTGGCTGTCGTCATCTTGGCGGCATAAAATGAGCCACAAAAAAAAAAAAAGGCGTTCGCACGGCACTGAAGAGAACACTTTGAATTGTTGTCACATGAGTCAGGGTTTGACCAACGTTTTGAAGACACTGCCCACCACCACTGCCACGTTCCACCGTGCGAGCCGAATTTCGCTAAATTACATGACGTCACGCCGTAACGCCGACGTCCGCCGCAAACCAGTGATTGATTACCAACCACTGTGCCCAAATTTCACTTCATTGCTAACGAAATTAGGACAGAATTCCAGCTACGGAGGGTGCAAAAGTACATATACAGTTGGAAGCCTTTTTTTGACACTCACACAAACAAGTAAATACATAAATGTGCGAGTCAACATCTCCCCTTCACTTACACGCTCACTGACAGATACTTTATAATACATCCTCATTCGCGCGCACACACACACAAAGCTCTTACACAATCGCTCACAAACAAACTTCACATTTACACACTCACTCTCACACCATGCACATCAGAAAAGATGCATCAAATAAAGAAGGCAAACAAATAAAATGGCAAACGCTTCCAGCTGCATACCAACATTTTGCACCCTCCAAGTACGATACTTTCGGTGGCATTTTTGTTTGGTGGTGACTTTTTTGTTTGTTTGTTTGTAAAATATGTGCCTCGGCAAAATAAAGGTAAGCGAAAACACTGCGAGAAAGAACACATGAACCAAAAAGCCTGTGGCACGCTTGGGTGCCGCCCCTTAGTTGGGGAAACCCTTTCATCAGGGATTGACTGGCACAAATGGATTCCGGGTGCGATGCAACTCAGTCGAAGGCAACCTATTTTGAAAACAGGCATTTTTTCTGTATTTAAGGGAGGAGAGATTTCAAGGACGACGACGACGGCTCGTTCACAGTTGCTCAACATCGGCTCAAACTCCAAAATCGTCCCAATTCCTTTGCTTGCATCCGCAAAGACCACAGGTGGTATCCGGAGTACCGGCGCCAGCTCTCGGGGGAGTGGGCAGGTTTCAGTTGGTAGCAATATTGTCCGTGTTCCGCTACCTCTGAACGATGTCGCTGATCTCCTTGACGGAAGACAGCAGCTTGGTGAAGTCCTGCTGCGCGTTGACGCCCCCCGAGGCGGCGGGGCAGATCTGCAGCTCGCGCAGACTGCTCTCCAGCTTGTTGATGGCCTCGCGGAAGGCAAACTTATTGCGCATCTGCTGAATGGAGTCCACGTAGCTGACGCAGTACTTCGACAGGTTCTTGCCGGCCTCCAGGACGGCGCCGTGGCTGCCCGTCTGCTCGGAGTTGCGGCCGATGGCTGCGCGCAGCTGCTCGGCGCCCTCCAGGACCATCTCGCGGGTCACGGCCGAGTTGGGCGTGCGCTCCGAGGCCTGGCGCGGGGCCGTCTTGCGCAGGGAGCGGCGGGGATTGACCAGGGGGATGAAGGCGGCCGGCTCACCCCCCAGGGAGCCGCTCGCCGAGGCGGAGGTCTTGAGCGGTTGAGGTTTGGAGTTGCAACTCGGGGGCAGCTTCTTGGCTCCCTCGCCGGGAGTGGTTCCGTGTTGGGACTCCGAGGCGGACGGGAGCCCCTTAGCTTTGATTTCTGACAAAGGGGATGGGAGATCTTGACCGCGGGTGGTTTTGGCTGCTTTGGCGTTGGCGGGCGGCGGCGGAGGAGCCGGTTTGGACTTCTGGAACTTGCCCTTCTCTCGGGTGTCATTGGTGTGCTTGTTGCGCCGGGCCCGGCATTCATCTCCGGCGGCGCCCAATGCCGGGAAGACGCTGGGCTTTAGCAGCTCGGCGTGGAGGGCGCTGGTCTTGGAGTTCTCCGGGAGCCCGGGCCTCTTGACTACCTTGGGGGTTAAAGCCTGGGGACTGGATCCGGGACTCGGCTCAGTGTCTCTCGGCGCGTCATCCGGCGACTCTTCCGCCTTCTTGGGCAGACGCGGAGGCGGAGTCAGCGTGCCCATTCGAGGGGCGGGATCCCCTTTCTGCTCGCTGGTTCTCTTGCGGGGGAGCGCCGGTTTGCCCCCGAAGGTTCCCGAGTCAAAGTGTCTCTGGCCCAAGTCCCTCGGCAAGGTGACGGACCTCCACTGGGTGCCGTCTGAGCCGGCGGGTAGGCTGGAGGACCAAAAGAAGCGCTTTGAGTTCGTCATGACCTCGTCTTCGCTGGGAGGGGTGACCGCTGCCTTGCCAGCGGGTCCGGGCACAGCAGGGGCACCCTTCTTCCGGGGGAACAGCGGTCCCGGATAGGTGGGAGCTCCGTTTGTGCCGTTATTGTTAGTCGCCAGAGACTTTGAGGATTCCAGCACATGCGTGGCGTCGCCGATGGACAAAGGTCCACCGTTGTTGAAGCAGTCCCCGTCCCGAGGGTCCGGACAGCCGCCCCGCCGATCGGGGTGGATGTCCATCTCCCGGAAGGAGGAGCTGCGCTTGGGAGGTGCCGGGGCGTTCTTCTTCTTCTTCTTGATAAGGCTCAGAAAGCCACCGCGTGTTTTGTCCTTGTCCTTGGGCAGCAGCCGGTCGTCCTCGTTCAGATTGCCGTCCAGCAGGGGGCGCTCTTTCCTTGGGAGCATCGGTGAGGGCAGGGTAACGTCAGGGTCCACCGGATCTGAGGAAGGAACAAGATCAGTAAGCTGCAACCTCGGCCAGCTGCATATTTTTGGAGGAAAAAAAAAAAAAAGCTTCATTTTGAGATATCACGTATCAAAAGTCGGAGGTGCTCGGAAAAAAAGTAAACACGTTTTTCAAAAATACGTTTGAGGAGATACGAATCCATCTCTGATAGTTGACCGGTATTATTTTTCAAAATCGCTCACATCATTTTTGGAGCACAAAAAATAAAAATTGCCACAGGACGGTTGGAGCCAAGATTTGAAACGCAAAGCAACCACCACCTGTGCCCACTAACCGCCATCCTCGGACGGAAACCGAAGAAGGCCGCAGCGCCAAAACCATCCCGTGGTTTCGAGGAACCACTTCTTACCTGGACTGTCTCCGTCCCGGCTGTCCTTATTTTTGCGCAGCGTTCTGGTCTTGGTGGGAAGTTCTGGAGCCTGCTGAATGGAGCCCAACGTCACCTTCTTCCCTTTCTTGCCCAACTCCTTTTCCACCTCTAATAATATACATTGAGTCAAGCAAGCGTGTAACAGGAGAAGGAACCCGACAAGTTCCACACTCACCGTCAGAGATGCTGGATTCCTGGAACATGGTCTCGAAGGCTTGGTGGGTCTCGGCAAAAGACGGACGTTCCAAAGGATTCCACCTCCAACCTAATGGGGGAGGGGTGGGGGGGTTGATAACACTCGTGATCATGGAAAGATAAGATAAGATAATCCTTTATTTGTCCCACACTGGGGAAATTTACAGCCTTCAGCAGCAAGATTGTAGGTAGAAAGAAGAGAAAGTTTAAGAGAAAAAAAAGAGAAAACAGCGCACTCGATCTACTCACAGGCCCTCATGAGTTCGTAGACTTTCTCGGGGCATCCCTCGGGTCGGTCCATGCGGTAGTCCTTTTCGAGCAGCTCGTACACTTGGGACAAGTCGATGCCAGGGTAAGGGGACATCCCGTAGGTGGCGATCTCCCACAGCAGGACGCCGAATGCTGCGGGTGCGGCACAGCAGTCCAGTTTGAATACAGACAGATGATCATCATAAAGCACACAATATATTGAGTCAAAGGAGTTGCTATAGTTTAACCCGAGCAGAGTAGCGTTGGCTCAACCTTTACGCAAACAAAACAAAGTTTTCCCAAAGCTTTGCAAATGTGAAAGGAAAACAAAGCAAAAAAAACAAAAGGCCACCAATGGGAGTATAAGGAAAAAGTTGTCAGAATAATAATTAAAAAAAAAAAAAATTCCCTTCTGCCGCTGTTGTTAATCCCGGCAGGGTGACACATACCCCAAACGTCGGACTTGATGGAGAACTTGTTGTAGGCCAGACTCTCCGGGGCCGTCCACTTGATGGGGAACTTGGCCCCCGCGTGCGCCGTGTACGTGTCGCCCGTCATCAGCCGGCTCAGGCCGAAGTCTGCCACCTTTACAAGGTGGTTCTCGCCCACCAGGCAGTTGCGGGCGGCGAGGTCCCTGCAGGAGAGCGCACAGAGGGTGAGTAATCGACAGTTGGCCGGAGGTATGTGGATTTTATTTGGATGTGAATAAAAACGTGTTTATTTTCATGGGGGGGGGGGATCATTTTGAAATTATTGACTTAAGATGCAGAGATATTATTATTATTTTTTTGCAGACGTTAAATATATGCCACTGAGTATTGTTCTATTGTCTGTTTACATGTGTTGCCGCACCGTTTGTGTTCAAAATATCCATTGTTTACTACCGCAACACTGATGCTAGTTTCATTATCCTGCGCATGGTGTTTTACAGTGTGTGTTAGCATTAAGCTAGCTTCCTTAAGTGAGGCAGAGTCCTGCAATTTAGGAAATCAGTCATTTTAGTAATGAACTGTGCCGCATCGTTCTGCACATGTGAGTTGTTTTACGTATTGCATGTACACTTACTCTGTCTGACCAAATTAACCATATGGACGAAAAATTGGCACAAACTATAATAGAATTTTCATGCCCCCCTCTCTCTTTTTTTTTTTTTTACAATTCGCTAGCTGTTCACACTTCTGGGACGACGATCAGCAAAATTTTGGAGTGTGTCTGCAGGATATTTTTGCCCATTCAAGCACAATTTGCGAGGTCAGTGGAATTTCCCGTCTAATTCATCATAGAAGTGTTTGCTGTCTCACATTTTTCCACACCAATCCTACCCAAGCATTAGGGGCCGCGCCCAAACCGTTCTTGGTCAGTCGTTGGGCTCATTACTTCCGTATGAGCTTAAAAGCAAGAGAGCCCACCTGTGAATAAAGTTCTTTTTCTCCAGATATTCCATGGCGGAGGAGATCTGCGTGGCCATGTAGAGCAGCACCACGGCGTTGACCTCCTCTCGGTTGCACTCCCGCAGGTAGTCCAGCAGGTTGCCGTGGGTCATGAACTCTGTGATGATGTAGAACGGAGGCTCCCGTGTGCACACGCCTGGTGTGGACACACAAGAAAAATGCTCGGTCAGCCAATTTCACATGTGGTTTGTAGGGATGAAACCGTTGACCAATAATCGGTGATCCCACTCTTATTCCTGATCCAAATTCGTCTCGCCGTTAACCTCAAGTTGAGCGAGATCGTCGTCGAATTCAGGTTTCAATTTTTGCACGTCGGTACGGTGTCTTTCGTTCAAATTCAAGCTGCCTTACCCAAGAGTTGCACCAGGTTGGGATGTTTGATCTCTTTCATAACAGCGGCCTCCTTGAGGAACTCCTCCACTTCCATCGTGTCCTCCTGAAAAGAGCAAAACAAGGCTGGCTGTAGTTACACCCTACAACCACTTGGTGGGAGCATCTTTAAAAAAAACAAAACAAAACAAAAAAACACCAACAACAGCTGAGAACTATTCTGCCACATACATCATGTGCAAATCAATTATTAACCTGAAATTTTCAAGCGAGTCACAAGTTGCTGAGGGGGGCAAAAAAAAAATCATGCATGTCACGTTGAGGCCCCGGTAAACTTCAGGTAACTTAATCAAGTCATTACTTGGATAAAGCTAGTCTGAGGAGCCAACTTTTGGACTGAAGCGGATAGGTACTCTAGAACAATATGACTCAAGCAAAAGTAAAAGTTATCCTCCAAATAATTCCTTGGATAACGTAAGGTATCGAATGAAAACACTAGTCAAGTACTGAGTCGTGGAATTTAACATTTTGTGACCGGAATGGCACCTTGAGCGTCTTTACGGCCACGGTGAGGTTGTACTTCTTCCACACGCCTTCGTAAACCTCGCCGTACTGGCCCCCGCCCAGCTTGTGCTTCATGGTGATGTCGGTGCGCTCCATCTCCCACTTGTCATAGTTGGGGGACACGCCGTAGATGGTGGGCTTGTTGCGCTTGGGCGCCGGGTAGTGCAGCGTGGTGATGAGGCCGTCGGCCACCGTGCTGTGGTGGTGCACCAGTTCGGCCAGCGTGTTGAAGCGGCTCTCCGACGACACGTACAGCTGGCGGGAGGAAGACGACGACAATTAGGAACTCCCGAATCTGCCTGTTGCATTTCTTCACTTGTGAACAGGCTCGGAAAACAAAACAAAAAGAGCCACCTCGGGTGTTGTGAAAAGGACCTTCGAAACCAGCAGTTAGCAACAAAAGCTACGTGAGCAGATATTGAGGCCGCAGTATAACGCGGAGAGTGACCGCGAAACAAAGCGGCAACCCGAGGGAGCGCTTGAGCTGGAGCTCTCGTGGGAAGCACAGAATATATTATGAGCTGCGGAAAAGCAACCGTGCCCGTGTGTGCGCAGACTTGGCCGCGTCTGTGTGTGCTATGCATGGGCGTCACTGACTGCTGGTCATTACGTGCAGCACACTGGTGCTTAGATGCATTCTTGTCATTGCTCGGTGCTCCTCGAGGTTGGCTAGCTGCAGGGCTGGCAGCGGTGGCACACGTGTGCTTTTTTTTTTTTTTTTTTGAATGGGTCATGATTGACGAAGCTTTTTATCATCAGTACTTTTGGGGCCCATCACGAATAAGTGACTTAAAAAAAAGTGTGGGGTGATTCTTGAAAGAAATCAATCATGTTGAAATGTTCATAGCATCTCTCAATATTATTATTGTGGCATCATTAACTCATTCAGTACCAGCCAATTCTGGACCAAGTCTGAAAAGACGTTTAAAAACGTCTTTGGGAGTGAATGAGTTGATTTTTTTTTTCTGTCGATGCCAGTGGCATATAGTGACAGGCAGTCTAATCTTCAATTACTGGACGGCAACAGACTAACTCACGGCTCCTTGCACCAATATCAGCTTCATGTTGAGCAAGACACAAAATCAAAAATCAAGAATAGCGGCTCGTTCAAACATCGTCATCATGGATGACATTTGACAATTTGAAATTTTGGTTCAGACTTTAGCAGGCGTCATGGAAGTTGACATGCTTGATTTGCTTCCACGGGCCACTTAAAATGAGGCGGCGGGCCAGATATGGCCCCCCGGGCCTGCACTTTGGCACCTAAAGTGTAACGTGTAAAAGCGTGGCGTCACCTTGCCATCGGATGCCGTATTGATCCTGTAGTGGTAAACCCTCCCCTCGTAGCGCAGGGAAATGGACCTCTGGCCAGGACTGCTTTCACTCTCGCGCACCAGGAAGCTGCCGTTGATTCCCGAGCTGAGCAGGTACTCGGCGGCGTTGCGCGACACGGGCCCGTGGTACCAGCTGTGCTTCTCCAAGCTGTTGACGGGGGTGATGTAGTTGGACGGCACCCAGCCTTGGCCATTCTTAGTCTGCGCTTCGCACCACTCGCCGTTGTGGTTGTAGCCCAGCACGCGTAGCTTCTCGCCTGCAAAAAAAATTAGAGGACCATTCAAAACCTTTTCTTGTCAGCCAAGGTGATTTTTTTGTTTTTTTCAAATCTGAACAATTTTGTTGGATAAACAACATTTATAACCAAGAGACTGTGTTTACAGTCCAATTGAATTTCTGAGCCGATGATATCCCACTCTGGTGTTTTTGTGTTTACGCTGCCGTGATAATGGACAACAAAAAACAAAACTGACTTGACTATTTGACTAACCTTTAGCATGGAACATTCATTGGAAAAAAAAAAACCCAAACAAACAAACATTACATCCAAGGAAGGCATTGTCTTGCCGCACACAAGTGCAGATGTTCTCTTCTTCCTTCCTCTGTTTTGTCTGACCGATCCATATTGTTTTTTTGTGTTTTTTTTACGGCGTGGTGTTCCAACAAAAGAGGAACCCGAGTGAGGAAGTGAGAGTGGGAGTGCAAGACACAAAACAGAAGGAGAACCGGAGAGGAAGCGCATAAGCAGATTGCGCATATGATTTGAGGCCATCTGTAGAGCGTTACACAGTAAATCCGCTGTCTTTCGCTTACGTTAAAATAAGGCTAAGCGATATATCTTGATTGTATGACTCCAATTTGCTGCCAAGCATACGCAGACGGCACGCACGTATTTTTTACAACATCACATAATCATATTTAGACGTCATTTCAAAATTGCTTGCTGCGTCCTATTTCAATCCCAACGCGCATCTTCCTTGACTAAATCATTTGTAATTTATCGCTGACTTTGTTCATATCGATCATGCCGATCGCTCGTTAGAATTCAAATGGTTAAAAAGGGCAAAAATGTTGATTTGTGCCCTTACCTTTAGTAATGCTGAGTGTGTTGTCGCCACTGGCCACAAAGTCGTACAGCGCCACAAACAGGTTGGGGTCATTTTCGCTCGGTCCGGCCAACAGGTTCTCTTTCGAGTTCCAGCGGGCCGCTTCGGTCAGACCTTGACCCTCAAAGTCTGGTCTCTGGAGAGCTTCTGAAAATGAGAAAACAGACGTTTAAGCACATGTGGAAGTGGACAGGAATGCGAGGAAATCCAACCATGCGGGGAGAGCTTGGTCGGCATCTTTGGTATGCGTGAACTCTGTAACATTCGTCTTTGCACTTGTACACGATACGTTGGGAGTTTGAATGTATCATCTCAAACGTTCTGCCGGCCTTCCACCGCTGGACAATTCGACGAGCTGTTTGGAGTAATATCACGCGACTTGTAGTTTCTCCGTCTGTCCACGTAGCTGTTCATTTCCTGGATTATCCTCGCTTAGTTTTCATTTCCTACCTGAACAACTAGCACGCATCGGACCGCGAGAATGAATCCCGACACCAAGCTTTCTGATAAAGCGACAGCTAGCTTGAATCATACAAATCAGAGAGCAAAATAAAAAAACATCAAATGAAAGTAACGTCAAATGAAAATGCGAACATTTGAAGGAAAGTCACTGGCAGGAGGAGTAACTTTGAGCAGCAGTTTGGTCGAAACATGCGCAGCTGTTGTCGCAAATGTTCTCAAAGGACGTTAGGACGCACCCCCTCGACAACACACGCACATTCCTTGAGCGACGAGCCTAACAGCTCTAGAAAGCAACAGAAAAAGAATCACATTACATTTGGTAACCTCAACGAATTCCCTTTTTTTTTTGGGGGTGGGGGGAATAACAACAATGTTCCTGAGGGCAAACTTGAGTGGCAGAAGCGATAGCGGTTTTTATAAACACACACAAAATGAACTCGACGACCAGGCTGTAATTTCACCTCAAGGCTACTGAAGACAAAAGGAGGCAGTCATGCGTGTGCATAATCAAAATTCCAGGCAAGTTCCTTTTTTTTTTTTCCTCTCCCCCCACCATGTTTATAATGGAAGGACAGAGGGATATATTGTCTTTCATAATTAGAATGTAAGAAATGGCACACATGGGACTTCAATGCAATTCTTGACTGTTAAAAGTAACAAAAGGGTCCAAAATTGGGGCGTTGTGTGTGTGTGTGTGGGGGGG
>CAAKHF010002820.1:10063-21597 GCA_901007745.1 Hippocampus kuda
CCGACGCCCGCCGCACCTGGTACCGATCCCGTGCGCCCACAGCGCTGCCAACCAGCGCCTCGGCTGAAAAGGCAAAGCCATCCAGTGCAAAGGCGGTGATCTCCAGGAATTGCAGAAGCACCTGATTGGCCGCCAGATTAACGTCCCCCAAATCCGAGCCCACAAACAGGAAGGTCGTGAACGATCCGGTCAGCAGGACGGATCGGATCATAATATCGCTGTTCACCTGCAGCATCCGGCGCAAACGTGTGGCATCAAAGATGCGGGGGCAATCCCGCCAGATTTGGTCTCGAAATCCGTCGCGGCACAACCACAGGCCCAGCGCCAGCCCGGTCCATTCCGCGATCAGAGTGGCAATCGCCACCCCCTCGACACCCCAGCCCAGCCCCAGAACAAACCACAGGTCCAGGACGATATTGAGCCCGTTCATCCAGATTTGCAGAAGAAACACGCCCCGCGTGCGCTCAACCGCGATCAGCCAGCCTGTGACCGCATAGAGCGCAATCGTTGCAGGTGCGCCCCAGATTCGGATCTCAAGATAGGTGCGGGCGAGGGTTTCGACCTCGGGGCTGGCAGGTGACAGCAGGAACGCGCCGCTGAAAATAGCCACCTGCGCCAGTATGAAAACCAGCCCTGCGGCCCCGCCCAGCATCAGCCCGCGGATCAACAAGGCACGCATCTCGTCGGTGTCCCCGGCCCCGCGCGCCTGTGCAGCAAGGCCAGTGGTGCCCATCCGCAGGAAACCGAAAATCCAGTAGATCGCCGACAGGATCACCGCGCCGATACCGACGGCCCCGATCGGGGCCGCTGCACCCATCTGCCCCACCACGCCGGTGTCGACAGCACCCAGAATGGGCACAGTGGCGTTTGACAGGACAATCGGAATGGCGATTTTCAGCACCCGCCCATGTGTGATGGGCGTCACGGCTTCTGACATGATCAGCCCTTGCCCCGAACCGGTTGTGGCATCAGGAAATGCCCGGTGGCCTGCGCAAACAGCTTGGCATGATTGTCCTGCCAAGCCTCAACCCGGACAGAGGCATAGCGCCGACCTGACCTGCTTATGAACGCACGCGCATAGGCATCCCGAGGCAGGCCCGACCGCAGATAATCAACCGTGAAGTCGATGGTCTTCGGAAAGCGGATACTCTCATCTGTCACGATGGATTCTGCATCAATTTCGCCGCTTTCAATCTCGGGAAACATATGCTTCCAACTCAGGGTGATCACGGCAGTAACCTCCAGAAACGCCGCCGTCACTCCGCCATGAATCGCAGGCAACAGGGGGTTGCCGATAAGTTTCTGATCGAAGTTCAGAACACCGGTCAATTCATCACCGCGCCGATCAAAACTGATGTTCAGAAACCGGATGTAAGGAACGCCATCGACCAACGCGCGCAAAGCGCCATCGCGGCGTTGCTTGACCACCTGCATCGGTTCGGGGCGGGATCTGGCCATGTTACTTGCCCTCCACCGTGAACGAGCCCGAGGCGGTTGCCACCGGTCGGTCGTGATCATCATCCATGGCCGTTGCACGCACAAACGCCACATTGCGGGTGATGTGATAGCAGCTGGCACGCACCGTGATGGTCTGCCCCGGGGTCGCTGCGCGCATGTAATCGATTCGCAAATCGATGGTCGCCGTCCCACCGGGCGAGGACGGATGGCACATAACAGCAGCGCCACAGCAGGTATCCAAAGTGGTCGAAATCGCACCGCCGTGGATCACCCCCGTTCTGGGATCTCCGATCAGGTCAGCGTTATATGGCATCGTGATTTCGGCGTCGCCCTGGCCGATCTCGGTCAACTCCAGACCGATGGCCCGCGCATGAGGGATCGCTTCGATAAACTGGCGGGCTAGTACTGTCTTATCAACCATCTGGTGACTTCCTATCGTGACGCCCCCTTTATGAGCCGCAGTAAATGCAAAGGGCAAGCCCACCTGTTGCGCTTGGCGCGGCAAGAACGTAGGTTGCCATGAAGGAGACCAGGAATGTCCGACAACCGTTTGTCATTCAAAGAGATGTGCGCCGAGTTTGATGTGACACCGCGCACCCTGCGTTACTACGAGTATATCGAGCTGTTGCAGCCCGATCGCGAAGGCAGGTCACGGTTTTACGGCCCCCGCGAATGCGCCCGGATGAAGCTGATCATGCGCGGTCGCAAGTTTGGTTTTCCTCTGGAAGGCATTCGACAGTGGTTGCTGATCTACGAAGATCAGGGCAACCAGGCGCAGATGGAGGCATTTGTCGAAATGGCCGACCGCCAGATGGACGAGCTGCGCCAACAACGCCAACAGCTTGATGAAGCGATGGATGCGCTAAAGCAATTGCGGGATCAGACAGCAAAGTCCCTGAACTGACCTTCTGCGACGGTCAGGCCAAGGCATCAGCGCTCATAATCGGTCCTGCAGCTCAAGATGAAACTCGGGCCTTTTGCCTGCTGGTCCGATTGTGGTTTGACGTGACGGAAATAAAATTACGATCCAGCTAGTTTACGTGTTCGGATGTTACGTCAACTTTGAAATGACGCAGCGTCGGGATTACGTCAACGTCATTCTCGTGTTGTAAAGCGGGCAACGGCTACGCAACTCGTGTCTCATGACACCAGTGACGAGAGTATAACGAATGACCGAAGATCTGATGACCATCCGCGAGATGTGCGAGACCTATGATGTCACGCCCCGTACCTTGCGTTTCTACGAAGCCAAGGAACTTCTTTTTCCGATCCGTGAAGGTCAGAAACGTCTGTTCACCAAAAGCGACCGTGCGCGGTTGAAACTGATCCTGCGCGGCAAACGGTTCGGGTTCAGCCTGGAAGAAATTCGCCAGCTTCTGGATCTGTACCATGTGGGTGATCAGCAGCTGACCCAGATGTCCCGCACCTATGAGATTGCGTGCGAGCGTTTGGCCGACATGGAATCACGCCGCGAAGAGCTGACACAAGCCATTGACGATCTGAAAGAGCAGTTGCGTTGGGGTGAGAAAGTTATCGCCTCGATGAAACAGGATAAGAAGGCGGCCGAATAGCAGCCGCCGCCTAACAATCGGACATCTAGATCAAGGGAGCTACATATGCCCGTTTACAACGCGCCAACCAAAGATACGCAGTTCGTCCTGCATGACGTTCTGAAAGTTTCGCAGTCGGATATCCCCGGCTATGACGAACTGGAAGCCGAATTTACTGGCGCCGTTCTGGAAGAAGCTGGCAAGCTGGCGACCAACGTTCTGCACCCGCTGAACACTGTTGGCGACACCGAAGGCTGCCGCCTGGAAAACGGTGTGGTCTATACCCCGACGGGCTTCAAGGACGCCTTCGATCAGATGAAAGAAGGCGGTTGGACCGGTCTGGACATGCCCGAAGAATTCGGCGGCCAGAACATGCCCTATGTCATGGGCACCGCGGTGGGCGAGATGTTCTCGGCGTCGAACCAGGCCTTCACCATGTATCAGGGCCTGACTCATGGTGCCGCCTCGGCCATTCTGGCACATGGCACCGAAGAGCAGAAGAACACCTATCTGCCGAATATGGTCAGCTGTGAATGGACCGGCACCATGAACCTGACCGAGCCGCATTGCGGCACCGATCTGGGCCTGATGCGCACCAAAGCCGAGCCTCAGGCAGACGGTTCGTACAAGATTTCCGGTCAGAAGATCTTTATCTCGGCCGGTGAACACGACATGGCCGACAACATCATCCACCTGGTGCTGGCCAAGATCGTGGGCGGCCCCGAAGGCATCAAGGGCGTGTCCCTGTTCATCGTTCCCAAATTCATGGTGAACGAAGACGGCAGCCTGGGTGAGCGCAATGGTGCCGCCGTTGGCAATATCGAAGAGAAAATGGGCATCCACGGCAACTCGACCTGCGTCATGAACTATGACGAGGCGACCGGCTATCTGCTGGGCGACGAGCACAAGGGCATGCGCGCCATGTTCACCATGATGAACGAAGCGCGTCTGGGCGTTGCCATGCAGGGTCTGTCTCAGGCCGACGCGGCCTATCAGAACGCCGTGGAATACGCCAAGGACCGCCTGCAGGGCCGCGACGTGACCGGTGCCAAAAACCCCGACGGCCCCGCCGATCCGCTGATCGTGCATCCCGACATCCGTCGATCCCTGATGGATCAGAAAAGCTTTGCCGAAGGCGCGCGCGCCTTTGTTCTTTGGGGCGCAACCATGATCGACAAGGCGCATCGCGCCGGCGACAAGGATGCCGACGGTCTGATTTCGTTGCTGACGCCGGTCCTCAAAGGCTTCCTGACCGACGAGGGTTATGACATGACCGTGAAGGCCCAGCAGGTCTATGGCGGCCACGGTTACATCGAAGAATGGGGCATGTCGCAATACACTCGCGACGCCCGCATCGCGATGATCTATGAAGGCGCCAACGGCGTTCAGGCGCTCGACCTTGTAGGTCGCAAGCTGGCGCAGGATGGCGGCAAGCACGTGATGGCCTTCTTCGAGATGGTGAAATCCTTCTGCAAGGAAAATGCAGGCCAGAACGAAGCCTATGATCGCGACTTCATCGAACCGCTGAAAGCAGCGTCCAAGGACCTGCAGACCGCTGGCATGTACTTTATGCAAGAAGGCATGAAGAACCCCAACAACGCGTTGTCCGGTTCAAATGACTTCATGCACATGTTCGGCCATGTCTGCCTGGGTCTGATGTGGGCTCAGATGGCCAAAGCCGCGCAGGAAGCATTGGACGGCGGCGCATCGGACAAAGAGTTCTACGAAACCAAGATCACCACCGGCCGTTACTATATGGCCCGACGCCTGCCAGCCACAGCGCTGCATCTGTCGCGCATTCAAACCGGTGCCGACACGGTGATGGCGCTGGACGCGGCGAACTTCTGATCTCAGCCAGGGCCCGGGGCGCGTTCCCGGGCCTGCCCACCAATCAAGGAGGCTTGTTTATCTTTGACCTAACTCGGAGTTACATCCGCCTCCGGCGGGAGTATTTGTGAAAAGATGAAGGTGTATGCGCCCCTGCCGCCGGGCGCGCTCGCCATCAGGACAGGGACGACTTCACCTTTTGCGGTCATCGGCTCTCCAGCCTGTACCGCGCGACCATTGAAATCGGAAATGGTTGAACAAAAGTTACGATCTGATCTTCATCTTTTCAAAAATACTCAATTCCGGCCCAGCCACATGCACTATGGGAGGAGACCCCGCATGACCATCAAACTTCACTGCTTCGGAGAGAGTGGTAACTCTTACAAGGCGGCACTGGCGCTGGAGATGTCCGGGCTGGAGTGGGAACCGGTTTTTGTGGATTTTTTCAAAGGTGCAACGCGCACACCGGAATACAGGGCCGAAGTTAACGAAATGGGCGAGGCGCCGGTGCTGATCGACGGCGATTTCCGTCTGAGCCAGTCCGGCGCAATGCAGGCCTACATCACCGAAAAATCCGGCAAGTTCGGCGGCAAAACCCGGCATGAGGAATACGACGTCCTGCGTTGGGTGCTGTGGGACAATCACAAGCTCAGCTCGATGGCCGGGATGACCCGGTTTCTGATCAATTTTCTGCCCGAAGAGCACCGCAACGCGGATGTGATCGCCTTCAACCAGGGACGCCTGAAGGCGGCCTATCAGGTTTTGAATTCCCATCTTGAGGGCCGCAACTGGATTGTTGGCGATGACGTCACCAACGCCGATCTCAGCTGCTGCGGCTATCTATATTACCCCGAACCTTTCGGCTTTGACCGCGCCGACTGGCCTCATATCGATGCCTGGCTGACTCGCTTGTCCGAACAGCCCGGCTGGAAACACCCCTACGACCTGATGCCCGGCAAACAGCCGGATCGAGCTTAAGGAGACTATAATGACTGAAGCTTATATCTATGACGCGTTGCGCACCCCGCGCGGGAAAGGCCGCAAGGACGGCAGCCTGCACGAGGTGACCTCGGTACGTCTGTCGGCGGTGACGCTGAACGCGTTGAAAGAGCGCAATAACCTTGAAGGCCATGCCGTCGAAGACGTGATCTGGGGCAACGTGACCCAGGTCATGGAACAGGGCGGCTGTCTGGCCCGCACCGCGGTTCTGGCCTCGGATCTGGATGAATCGATCCCAGGCTTGGCGATCAACCGGTTCTGCGCTTCGGGCATGGAGGCAGTGAACCTGGCCGCAAACCAGGTCAAAGGCGGCGCAGGTGAGGCATATATTGCGGGCGGCGTTGAGATGATGGGCCGTGTGGCGATGGGCGCCGATGGTGCCGCAATCGCCGTTGACCCGTCGCTGGCGATGAACACCTATTTCGTACCGCAGGGGATTTCCTCGGACATCATCGCGACCGAATACGGCTTTACCCGCGAGCAGGCAGACGCGCTGGCGATGGAATCGCAGCGCCGCGCTGCGGTAGCATGGGAAGAAGGCCGCTTTGCCAAATCGGTTGTCCCGGTCAAGGACCAGAACGGCCTGACCATTCTGGACAATGACGAATACATGCGCCCCGGCACCGATATGCAAAGCCTCGGCAGCCTGAACCCTGCCTTCCAGATGATGGGAGAGCAGATGCCTGGCTTTGACAAGGTGGCGATGCTGAAATACCCGCATCTTGAAAAGATCAACCACATCCACCACGCTGGCAACAGCTCGGGCATCGTGGACGGTGCTGCGGCCGTTCTGATCGGCAACAAAGAGTTTGGCGAAAAGCACGGCATCAAGCCGCGTGCGCGCATCAAGGCAACTGCCAAGATCGGACTGGACCCGACCATCATGCTGACCGGCCCGGTGCCGGTGACCAAGAAGGTGCTGGCCGACAACGGCATGCAGATCTCGGATTTCGATCTGTTCGAAGTGAACGAAGCCTTTGCCTCGGTCGTGTTGCGCTTCCAGCAAGCGTTCGACGTCGATCCAGAGCTGGTCAACGTCAATGGTGGCTCGATCGCGATGGGTCACCCGCTGGGTGCCACCGGCGCGATGATCATCGGCACGCTGCTGGACGAGCTTGAGCGTCAGGACAAGGAAACCGGTCTGGCCACGCTCTGCATCGCATCCGGGATGGGTGCAGCAACCGTGATCGAGCGGGTCTGATGCCCAAGCTGGATCTCTCGCAGATACCGTTTCAGGGCGGCTCGGCCTATCCCGGCAAGCTGGCCGAGGCGACCGCAGGTCGTTTCGTTCAGCGGCTCGGCGATGCGGGCGGGCTGACCCAGTACGGCGTCAACATCGTGCGGCTGGAGCCGCAGGGCATGTCCTCGCTGCGCCATTATCATATGGAGCAGGACGAATTTGCCATCATGCTCAGCGGCACCTGCACGCTGATCGATGACGATGGCGCGCACGAGATGCAGCCCGGCGATTGCGCCACCTGGCCCGCAGGTGAGGCCAACGGCCACCACCTAGTGAACAAAACCGATGCGCCTGCGACCTTTCTGGTCGTGGGCACCCGGACCCCGACCGAGACCGGCTATTACAGCGATATCGACATGATGGTGAAGGATGACGAAAACGGATTCGCCTTCACCCGCAAAGATGGCAGCCCGCTGACGGCTGACCAGATTGGAGATGACAATGACTGATTTCACTCTGACAAAAGGCGACGACGGCGTCGCCCTGATCACCTGGGACGTCCCGGGCAAATCCATGAACGTGATGTCCTTTGACGGGCTGGCACAGCTGAGCGACTGCGTCGATCAGGCGCTGGCCGATGATGCCGTCAAAGGCATCGTGATCACGTCGGGCAAGGAAGGCTCCTTTGCCGGTGGTATGGACCTGAATCTGCTGGCAGTGATGAAGGAAGAGGCGGGCGACAATCCGGCCAAGGGCCTGTTCGAAGGCACCATGAAAATGCACGCCCTGCTGCGCAAGATCGAACTGGCGGGTATGGACCCCAAAACGAAAAAAGGCGGCAAACCGATTGCAGCCGCCCTGCCCGGCACGGCCGCAGGCATCGGCATGGAGCTGCCGCTGTCGACGCACCGCGTCTTTGCCGCCGAAAACCCCAAGGCCAAATACGGCCTGCCCGAGATCATGGTCGGCATCTTCCCCGGCGCGGGCGGCACCACCCGTATGGTGCGCAGGGTTGGCGCCATCGCGGCGGCCCCATTGCTGCTGGAAGGCAAGATGCTGGATGTCAAAAAGGCCAAAGGCGCAGGCTACATTGACGAGATTGCCGCCGATCCGGTTGCAGCCGCCAAGGAGTGGGTGCTGAACGCCAGCGAAGGTGACATCGTTAAACCGTGGGACGCCAAAGGCTACAAAATGCCCGGCGGCGCGCCGTACCACCCTGCCGGGTTCATGAACTTCGTCGGTGCCTCGGCGATGGTCAATGCCAAGACCCAAGGCGCTTTCCCGGCCGCCAAAGCGCTGCTGAGTGCGGTCTATGAAGGTGCGCTGGTCGATTTCGACACCGCGCTGAAGATCGAGGCACGCTGGTTCACCTCGGTGCTGATGAACCCGTCCTCGGGTGCGATGATCCGGTCGCTGTTCCTGAACAAGGAAGCTTTGGAAAAAGGCGCTGTGCGTCCGGCAGGTATCCCGGATCAGTCGGTCAAGAAGATCGGCGTTCTGGGCGCGGGCATGATGGGTGCGGGCATCGCGCTGGTTTCGGCGCAGGCCGGGATGGAGGTTGTTCTGATCGACCGCGATCAGGAAGCCGCCGACAAGGGCAAGGCCTATACCGAGGCGCATCTGGACAAGGGCATCAAACGTGGCAAGGTGACCGAAGAGAAAAAGGCGGCCATGCTGGGCCGTATCTCGGCGACGCCGGATCTGAACCAGCTGCAGGGCTGTGACCTGATCATCGAAGCCGTGTTCGAGGATGTGGGTGTAAAGGCCGACATGACCAAGAAGGTCGAGGCCATTATCCCCGAGGACTGCATCTTTGCCTCGAACACCTCGACCCTGCCGATCTCGGATCTGGCCAAGGCGTCGGTGCGCCCCGACCAGTTCATTGGCATCCACTTCTTCTCGCCCGTCGAAAAGATGTTCCTGGTCGAGATCATCAAGGGCAAAGAAACCGGAAGCCGCGCGGTGGCCAAGGCGCTGGACTATGTGCGCCAGATCCGCAAGACGCCGATCGTCGTCAACGACGCGCGCTTCTTCTATGCCAACCGCTGCATCATCCCTTACATCAACGAAGGTGCACGGATGATCACCGAGGGCGTCAGCCCCGTGTTGATCGACAACGCCGCACGTCAGTTGGGCTTTCCGGTCGGACCGATCCAGTTGACCGACGAAACCTCGATCGATCTGGGTGCCAAGATTGCCCGGGCTACAAAGGCGGCAATGGGCAACGCTTACCCCGCAAGCCCGTCGGACGATCTGATCTTCTGGATGGAAGAACAAGGCCGTCTAGGCCGCAAATCGAATGCGGGCTTCTTCGACTATGACGAAAAGGGCAAGCGCGTCGAATATTGGAAAGGCCTGCAGGACAAATACCCGCTGGCCGAAGAGCAACCTGACCTGATCGAAGTTCAGGAACGTCTGATGTTCGCGCAGGTTCTGGAAGCGGTCCGGGCGCTGGAAGAAGGCGTTCTGGAAGACATTCGCGAAGGCGATGTGGGCGCAATCCTGGGCTGGGGCTTTGCACCGTGGTCCGGCGGCCCGCTCAGCTGGCTGGATATCATCGGCGCGCCATATGCAGCTGAACGTTGCGACCAGCTGGCCGAGGCATATGGCGAGCGTTTTGCATGCCCGCCCCTGCTGCGTGAAATGGCAGATAAAGGTCAGACCTTCTATGGCCGTTTCAACCCCGAGGCAAAAGCTGCCTAACCAAATGATGCAGGCGCGGAAAACCGCGCCTGCATCTCTCTCTCAATATTTGATTAAACTCTCCATTCCGACCGCAAGAACAGAACGGGCGAATTGGGCCGACCCGGCCGCCCCGGACGCCGCATCCCCGCAGGAGGGCGTATCGGAAAGATCGGGTCCTGAGGGATCGGGGCAGGCAATGCCCCCAACGGGTTTGCAAGAACCGAAACATCCCCTTTGACGGTAATTGAAGCGACCAGAGCGGTCGCGGTCTCTTCGTCTGCAACCTGATACGGTGTCTGATCTCGGCTTGCACCCATGCCGAAGCGACCTGCCGGACAATAGGCCTGCAGCCCGCCTTCGACAAAGATCACCTCATCGGTGTCAAAAAACAAAGACGTCACCCGAAACGAAGACCCCGGCACCTGCGACGACATCCGGCAGGATCCGTTCAACATCCGCGCCGGGATAACCGACACCCCCTCGGCGTTAGGATCAAGCTTGCCAAGATCAAGGGCCATGCCTTGCTCGGGCATCAACCAGACGGGCCGACCATAATAGGCCGCGCGCGCGGGCACAAATATCGGCATGTAATCCGCACGGGTTTCATCTGCCGGAATGACAACACAACATGTTGAGACCCGGCGCACTTCGCGAAACCCATTGTCCAACGTACGGACCAGATCGCCGACAACAATGCGTTCGATCAGCTTCCAACCGCTTGTGGTGGCAACTTTGGTGCCATGCAACAGCCCCCCCTCGGCGGGCGTTCACCGCCTGATCAGAGCTGATGTGATCAGTGTCACCGGACTGATCTGAGAAACCAGAAAAACTCACTACTTCTAACACGTGCCTCACCCCCTTTTGGCACAAACCAACACTGCATTATGGGTAGCACGGAAAATGTCGAAGTGACTTATTTCTGACATATTTGCGCCCAATTTGAGCCATCTAGGGCTGCTTTTGCGCAAGTTATCTGTACAAATTTAGCCTCAGCTTCGCTTTTGGTTCACATCTGGAAACGAGCGCTAGTCGAGTTCATCGAAATGATATCCGAATCTCTGAATATCTTCCGCGCAGGCCTGTGACACCGCATCGCGCGTCTGAGGCGTATAGTACGGGCGATAGTCCCGGCCCCGATCAGACCTGTTGAGATGCGGCAATGACAGCTCGAATCCAAGGTGATCGATCAAGGGCCGCGCGTCTTCTTTGAAATGCTCGAGGCGGATATAGGCGTCGCATTTCTCGACCCCCTCGGACGTGGTCACGTAGGTGCGGGCGGGATTGCGCTGAAAGGTCCTCAGCGTGGTCGGGTGCAAAACGAACCCCTCAAAATCCAACTCTTGCGCGCGGCCCACATCCGGGTGATCAAAGCTCTGCGTCCGCAGCCAATGGTAGTAGCTGACAATCCGATCCCAAGGATTGCGGACCAGGGTAAGCACAAACATACCCTCGATATCCTGCGTCGACAAAACCCCATCAATATCGGCCAAGGTGGAGTGCTTCCATAGTCGCCCCCTCGCATTCAGCGATTTTGCCCGACGTCTGCGTTGAATGGCTTTGGGCGTATCCCCAAACAAGATATCGTCCTTCATTGCCCGCTGTTCCAGCGCCAATGCAAGGGACGTCCCGCCGGTCTTGGGGATATGCACAAACACATATTGACGCCCGGTCGAGATGATCATGCGATCCCCTGCTCGGCCTGTATGCGACTGGAACGCCACCCCAGCAGAACCCCTGCTGACGCGATCAATCCGATCCCGGCGACCTGCATCGCGCCGATGGATTGACCTAGCGCGACCCAGGCAAAGAGCGGGCCGAAAACCATCACCGAATAT